>VYZP01016532.1:0-11503 GCA_013400635.1 Hypocryptadius cinnamomeus | reverse complement strand
ATATATATATATATTCTTTGCAAATGGATTAATTTTGCACTGCCCTTTAAAAACAGGATCAGCCGTATCTTTTCCAGTGGTGCTCCCAGATGTGTCTCTTAGTGAGAAAATGCCTTGCCCCTAACCTGAAAAGGTGTATTTTATCAATTATATTGTTTCTGGGGTTTGGGAGGGATAGAGGAGCCTGTCACCTTGGTCACCTGTTAACAGAACGATGGAATTATTCCAAGCTATGAAAACCACATTATTAAATCAGAAGATTGAATTGATACAGTGGAAGATGTGTACTGTTCATGCACTACACCTGACTGGTGCCTCCTACTCAGGCACACGCTGGGTGATGCTGCTGGAAAATCATCTCACAGGCACATCACATGCCAGTTTCACATGTTACATCCATTGGGAGCTGGTAATACTTTCAACCACCTTGTCTGGATGTAACAGAAAGCTGTAGCCTGGAGAGGAAGAGCAACCAGCAGCTTAAAAGATACTTGGGACTGGGATATGGGCCAAGTCAGGTCTGGGTTCAGAAGCAGGGTCAGGCAGGAAAAGAGGGTCTGGAATTAAATTTTCAAGGTGAGCAACAGCAGACCCCAAACTTGCATTTGTCCAAAGATGGAAGCCATTTGGAGCAGCTGGACCTGGGAATATTCTTTTATAATTTAGATCTTTGCTCTCTTTTATCTGTCCTAGTGTTTCACATCAATATATTTTGCATGCTTCATAAAAGATTGTGTATTGTCATGAAGGATCAGACAATTTCAAGCCTGCTGTTCACCTCCTGGATCAAATATTGGCCTCTTCACAGACTCCTAGTTCACAGGCTGTGGAAAGCTTGAATGAGATGTAACTGTCTCTCTAGACAGAATGAGGTACTGAGCCTCTGACTTGCCAGCTGATTGCAAGGGCAGATGACCCCTCTGAATCTTGCTAACCCCCACCCATACCCTGAAATAAAAGTCATTTATTTTAATGAGCAACCTTACCCAAGAAATTTGTCCCACATGCGATTATCCAGCACTGTAAGATACAGCTGTTGTATTTAACACTGCAACCTCCTGCATTGCAGTGTTAAATACAACAGCTTTCACAGCTGCACTCCATGTTGTGTTAAACAGCCACAATTTCATTCATGCTTTTATTACTGATTGCTGCTGCACTCAAGAGAGTTGCTCACCACAAGCACAGCTCCCTGGGCTATCAGAATCCTACTCTATGGGAATGTGTGAACTCTGGCTACAAAACAACAGGATTTCTAGCCCCTAGAGCATAAGCAGCTGAGTTTCTGATGTTCCATCAATTCCCTTGTATTTAGAGCCTGTATTTCCAGGGGTTTCAGAAAGCAGTTATGGGTTGAGAGAATCATTCAAATCACAGACTAAAACATCTTGAGAAATTGATTACTGTGGGGTAAAGAATTACTGCTTCTTCAAAGACATCACTAGAGATCCCAGGATAAGTGACTGACAAGTGTCCTCCTCCCCAGATAATGGGAACACTTCAAAATGCAGCCAGCACGTCAAGGACAAGTATACTTAATGAAAATATGTTGCTTTTCCCATGTTTGCTGAAAGCAGAGGTGCTAATATTGGCTTGGGAAAAAAAACCTGGGTTGATGTACTGCTGCCAGTGATGAACTGCTGATCTTGCTGCTGTTGACCCCATGAGGGGTGAGGAACCCAGGCCCTGCCACCCGTACTTTTGGCTATTCTAACAAGATTTTGGAAAAGGACCTGCCTGGACAAAGAAATAAAAGCCCTGAGGTGCATTTCATCTTCTTGTCCCAGATGGGAAGGTGGGAATTTAGGGGGAACTGAAGGCATTGTATTCTTATGTATCCAATGGTGGCATGCAGAGACATCCCAACGTTGATGAAATGTAAGTTCTATGCAACCAGAGTACATAAACACCTAAATCAGGATCCTACCTGGTATGTGCAAAAAGACCCTTTGATCTTGTATTGGAGGATGGTTTATGAAGAAAGACTGATATCACTGTCAAGGGACCCTGATGAACTTATGCCATTAAGTCTAGGTAGGAAAAGCTAGTCCAAAGTTAATACTTCACAATATGTTACATTACCAAAAATGCTCACACGAGGAAATTTCATCATCTTAACATTGCCCTGTCATGTTCATGTGAATAAAAAACCCAGCCTCGAGTGTCAGAATGTATCAGCATGCAAAAATAAGCACATCATCTTACTTTATTCTTAAATTCAGTGGAGGCTCCAAATGAAAAGAGAAACTTCACTACATCATTGTGGCCTTGCTGTGCAGCAAAGAACAGAGAAGTTGCACCTGACTGTAAAGGAAAAATGGATTAAAATAGTAACAAACACATAACCCACTTGACTGAAGTATAGACATTTCAAATTAAAAAGTATTGAGCTCAATCATTGAATATCAGTTGAAAAGACATGATGAATTTGAAAACTCCAGAGGACACCAGGTATCTTAACTCAGTCTTCTTCCCATTGCACTGAAAAATCTGTCCAGCACCATACATTTGGGAGGGAGGGGAGGAAGGGAAGGAAGGAAGATAGATGCAGGTTTTCCTGACTTTGGGCTCTTTTCCATGTAGAAAGTACAGGAAATGGGAGCTAGATGTGAAACTCACTTCAGTGCCCAAAGCCTTTACAATAGCACATGGCCCCATTTAGATAATTTCAGAGCCTGCTCTCTCGGGCACATTTATGGGACTCTCACTTCCCCGAGCTTCTCAACAACTTCAGAGAACAAGAGCACTGGTTGGAGTAACTGCATTTAGTTGCAGAACAGTGCCATTGGTCTTTAGTGCTTAAACTTCATCTGTTTTGCTCCCTTCCTGCAACAGAGTGATTTTGGAGGCTTTCAGTGTTTTTCTTTTTTGTTGGCTTGTTGAATCAGTATTTCCTGAGTAATAATCAAGAGCAGCTCCATAAAACTGTTCTTTTTCTTTTGTTGCTTCTTTCCAAGCAATGTTTACCTAAGGGAAGGGACGTATTTAAGTACATGCTTTGTTAGAACAGGACCCCACTGAAAGACACCGACAATCATGGTTAGAGCAAGTTTAGGCCAGTAAGTGCAAAGACACCTACATCATCAAACAGGGCATTCACTGAGTCAGTAACTTGCAGATGTCAGCATGAGATTAATACTTTGGTTCCAGGTTAACTGAGGAAAGTAAGAAACCTTGGCTTGTACTGTTTGAGCAATGAGCACACTGCTATCCTGCACGACCTGCCACCATCCCATGTAATTTCATGTCCTCCGTAAACTGTTCTTCTCTTAAAACCAATGGCTGTCCCAAAGCAATTCTGCTCTTTGCGCAGCCAACACACAGACCAGAGCAACTGCAATCCTTACAACTCTCTGCATGGAGTATGAGTGAAAGGCAATTTCCCAAAAAATCAGTTGCTGATGTCCCTTCCATGCTGATGTCATGGTGCAAGACATGCTTTGAATGCCAAGCAGAGATGCAGGGAAGGGTACGAGTGATAAAGCTGTGTGACTGCTAGAGATGAGTTGGCTCAGACTAAAAGGCAGAAACTCCAAAACATACAGAGTCAAAAATAATCCCTGTGCTAGCAATAGCATCCACCCTGTTTTAATGACCAGGCCGCAAATCAAAAGGTAAAGGTCTTCTTATTATTTATCCCATCTGGAGATCTGTAAACTGTTGCGCCAAAAAGTAAAACTGCAAATACATAAATGGCATAACCCTGGGGTTACATTCCAGATGTAACTGACCCTTACCAATCAGATGTGCTGAAAATGTTTCATGAGTTATTATAAATGTACCTCTGGCATCTGATTTTCTATTGTAAACTCCAGATACCTAATTCCCTGATGTCCTCAGAACAGAGCCTGTTATAGATGTTATAAATACACTATACAGCAAGTGACAAAGAAACAATTGGCAACAAGCAGCAGACAACATTCTTATTATTTGTAACAAACCAACAGTCACTTAATCCCTGTTTGAATCCTACCTCTCTCTGCAGATTGATATCTGCTCCTTGCAACACCAATTCCCGTACACAATCTATGTGGCCATAGTAAGAGGCTACCATCAGAGCTGTTGTGCCAAGCTGGGAGTAAGGAAAAACAAGTCAGTACCTTCAACAGACACCTACAGCAATGAATCAGGCTGTCTGGATGAGACAGCACCTCTGCCAAAAAGCTGGAGGGAGCTTATGATACCTTATTGTCCCAAAATAAGTGCAACGAGTATAATGGGTTTCGTTTCTAAACAGCTTTTTTTCCTCTCTTTTTAAGCAGAGAATCCCAAAGTTCTTTGCATCATTTCCAGAAGAATAACCTCAGACACTCAGGAGCTGAATGACTCAGCTGAGTCACTTAGAATTCTGAGTCATAGTCAGGAGAAGGGGCTGGGTGATTTGAACAGTAATTCCCTATCCAAATAATGAGAGCAAACTCACTCAGTGACTCTTCACATTGTAAGAGAGAACTTTCTGTACAGAAATCTGTGTTCAGCTCCCTCAGTACACTATAAGGTCACTTCCAGGGAAAGAAGTAAGATTTATATGTATGCAGTGTATGAACAATATGCAGAAACCACATGCATAAGGATGAAACACATCCTTCAAAACTATTCACACACAACAGCTCAATTTAAACAAGGAATGAGTGACATTACAAAAAAGAAACATGTGGTCTTAATTGTAAAAAAATAATTTAGTCTAGAAAATGTGTATGTCTGATACAATCATTAATACAGTGCAGTGTGAAAGTTCTCGTCCAAAGTTAGCCTTCTTTTGAGAAAAAACGAACAGTAGTGACTTTATTTTTTCATACTGATCTCTGTCCTGTTTACTACAAGCCTCTATTTGAACAACCTTCCCTCCCTTGTCAGGAGGACAGTCATAGCAGCAGCTCTAGAAATACTGTAGGACCAATACTTGCCTACAGGGCAAAAATGAAATGAAAATGAGAAGACACGTTAAAGTCAACGGACTTAGAAAATCTCTTACACTTTGAAGGTATTCAAAGTGAGAGAAGCTGTGACACGTTCGTGTTTTGGGCTGGAAATGGCATTAATCCTTACCAACACCAGCATGACTCTGTGTCAGTCAGTCCCAATGCCAAACAAAAGAAACCTGGAACTTCTCACCCTCCTTTTCCCCTTGCTCTTTGACTCAGATTAGCACAATCAAGTATCTCACCATGCATTGTAGGCAGAATAGAAAGACCTGCTCATTATCTGTGTTATCAACCCATTTCTAATCCCAAAACTAATTTCAACCCATGTCAATTACAGTAAGGAAATTCCCATGAAATCTGTCATATGTCTGGGCTCCTCCTGCTTGGCAATCTTATGCCTTCATGTTGGAGCCCAGTCCAGAGGCTGGGTGGAGGAGGAAGAATTTAGGAGGCCAGCAGTTGTTCTAATTATGAGAAGGTCTGTTAGCTGACAGAATCATTGCTACCTGGGCTCAATTCAGCCAACTCTTTGCTGTGATCTATTACTACAATGACATTTCTTTGCAAAGAGAAGCCCGAGGTGCTGGGATCTGTGTTTTGAATGTCAGCACCACAAATAACTGTGTAAGACACATTTTTGAGCACTGGCAAATTCTTAACCCCTTGCCACTGATGTAAATCATCACACTATTTTATCTTGCGTTTCAAGCTTGATTACTGACAGCAGAAGGTTTTAAATCATCCTGAAGTACCATAAGACATTCATATGTTTCATGTTAGATCCCTACTACACTCTCTGCATGGTGGGCTATGGAAAGTGATGCAAAATGAGTGCTGTGGCTGTAGGTGCATTGTGTGCATACGCTGTCTTTGCAGTCCACATCTACTCGCCCGCTGTTCAGCAGCAGCTGGAGGAGAGCCAGGTTTCCTTTTCTTGCAGCCCAAAATGCAGCATTGGCAAGTGGTGTTTCTTTCTGGTGGAAAAAAGGAAAAGAAAAAATAAAAAGAAAGAAGAAAAAAATCACTCTGGAAAATACACTGGGCAAGCATACACATTGCATACATTCTGCATTCAAGCCAGGGAAGTTTCAGCTTAATGTGCTGTTCTTTCAAACCTAGAGCATGGAAAGGAAGTTAATTTAATTTCTTTTTGCAATTAAAGAGACCAGTCTTCCTGTGCTTCCTCATGTTATTTCAAGTCTTCCTTGTGTCCATGGCAGCCTATGTCTCTTAGATTGCCCTGTAATGAGAAAGGATGATGCTAGGCCAGATCCACAGGGAAACATCACAGGAAACAACATGCTCAGTGATGCCTGTATTGTCTGCTTCAGTGGTAGGGCTGGCCACAGTTAGGCTGAAGCATCCTGCTGACATGTCCTGCTGCAGGACATCCTCTTGGGTTTCAGACTAGCTCTCTGTCATCTCCTTCTTTTCTGCACACAAAGTTCCAATACAGGAAAAGTATTGCTCATGCATCTCCCAGACTGCTTGTTCAACCTCCTGCCTGGAATTAACACCCTGGGACTGTGGGCATGCGCAATATCTCCTGGGTAGGAGTGAATGATGACTGCTCCAGCACAGGAAAAGGACAGAAAGAAAAGTAATGCACTTTGCTCCTACCCTCTTTACCTAATTGATGCAGACAGCTGCCAGTATTCTGCCTTGACAGGTAAGCACTGTCAGGGGTGAAGTGTGGGGGGAAACACAGTGATGGCAATGGTGTGTATCCTAGAGCAGGCTCGTCCTGCTGATTTTTTAATAAGGGCCTACAGAGGTGTAAAACATCACTTCACCAATAGCCACACCAAAGCAGAGTCTAAAATATCCAGAGACATTGCTTTGCAGCGAACCCTGCCTTCAGAATAACCCAAAGAGAATGCAGAGTGGATATTAAAGTCAATCATTCAGCTTCAGAAATGACACAGGCACTTCTTTGTCTAAATGTCAATGCACACATGTAATGTGGCAGGGAATCAGGATTCAATAGTTTTATGCTTTATAATTAAAATGCACAAATACAGCACAGTTTAAATTGCTTCCTTCACTGACATGAAGACAATAAACTTTGCAGAAACCAGCAGACACAACAATCATGAATCTGAATCTATCTCAGGTCTGTCACACTGAGCACTTTCCATGGGCTGCATTTTTAATATTAGTAGTTTGGGAAATTGGCAGCTGTTTCAGATGAGAGACATTCCAACAACTCAATAAATTATAAGTCACTTCCTATAAATTGAGAGTGGTATTTCTTGTACCAGCACACACCGGGACAGGAGTCTGAAAATTTTAGCAGGCACAATAAGCTAAATTCTGATCTTCTTTTCACAGCTATTGCATTTCCCTGGAGAATCTGTAGATAATGTTGATTAAAGTAGAGACAGCAGTTTATACCCTCCTTTCTAGCAACACTGTAGTATCTTCCTATCTTTACCCTTAGTAATACTAAAATTTTATGTAAAAGCAAACAATTGACCTAAACATACAGGGGATCATGTTGCCCTTTCTGCTCTGATTATGTTTAGACCTTACAGAATGGACAATCAAATTCTTGATCTTTTATTGTCCCAAAATATGCCTTAAAGTTTTAGAAAATTTAGAGGCATGGCAATACATTCCATAACGGGAAAGATTTATTTAATCCACTCCAGTTTTAACTACAAGGGTACAGTAGCAGACTGAATTTTATTATGGCTCATCATACACCACCACTTTCACTGGTCAGGGAGACAGGAAGTGGAATCCATATCCAGGAACTCTTTACCTGCTTTCACCAGTTCACATGAGAAGATAACTAAATGTCCAGTGTCACCCTGGACGGGAAGTAGAGAAGTTCAAAGTCTTTGGCCTTATGACTCATAAATTCCTACCTCTTTTTTCTCTCCTGTGAGTCCTACAGTAGCCCTCCAGCAGAGTTGTCCTTATACTTTGGATCAGACTCAAGGAATGGAAGAATTCTTCAGTGCACCAAGGACACAAAAAGAAGTTTTTTCCCATTTGAACTGACTCTATAAAGCACTTCTACTTCCCTTTGTGCCCCCGCATTGCCTGGGATTCCTTGCATAAAAGTAGAATATATAGCACACTCAGACCATCAACCATCCAATGATTAGATTAAAAATCAGATGCAAATCTGAGCTATTTCACATGCTAAGGTGAATGAAAGTGCAAACTCATTCAGACAATCTGGGCACCTTACGAGTACAGCCTCATTGTGTACTGTGTGGCAGTTTATATCTCTGGATCTATATCTCTGTGATCTTGATTTTCATCAGCAATACTGATATCACTGGTAGGCAAAATGTAAGCTCTTTGGGGTTAATAATCCAATTAATTGAATAATTTTTTAGCAATAAATGGGTTTATAGCTGCAGGATGTGACTGCTGTTGTTTGGTTATGAACTCAAGTCATGTCTCATCAGATACTTCCTAGGGAGAGGTAATGTTGAATTTCAAAAGATTAATTGGACAAAATTTTTATGCAATTCTTATCATAAAGCTAGTCTGCTCCCAAAGTATCCTCAAAGTAAACAACTGATCCTCAGCACTGACAGTCTGGGAGCAGAATGTAATAAACATTTGAAAATTATTAGCTAATAGCTTTCATGAAAATTGCTTGTTTCATTGTGTTACTTGTGCCAGCATCAGCAACTTTCAGGATGAAAGTTCCCTCACTTCATCAAGTTTGCTAAAGTATTATTTTAAAATCTGGCTGTGCTAATAATTTTGATTGTTTGTATGCTTTTATGAGAGCCCAAAGTTGAAAAGCTGGCAGTATATTCATGCTGTATCAACATTGGAAAAAACACTTTTTCAAAAATGGCCTAGAGGAAAATACATATTACAAATCTGACAAAACCATTTCTCTGCAGGGATACAGAAAAAAAAATTAATTGTGCTAAGGTATCTATGTCATTTCAGGAATATTGACGGGGAAAGTATAATTTAAATGCTGTGACCACCAGCTCCTGCTCCCTGCCCTACCTTTGATTTGCTGTTTGAAGAGAAAGGGCAGGTGACAGTGGGGTGACTGCAGAGGAGGAAGAGTGCAGTTCTTAAACAGGGAAAGAAAAGGGGCAATAGAAAAAGAGAAAAAAAGAAAGGAGAAAGAGAATGCTAGTCAACCCACTGGCTTGTTCCTTGTGCTAGCAAAATGCAAGAAATTTCCCTTTTCTTTCTTAGTTTCCAAACCAGTCCTAATGGGAAGGAGGAATTGAGTAAAAAGTTCAAAGAAGAACTGGAAATCAGGATCAAGCATGATGGAAAAGGCTAGTGGAACTTAGGAGCAGAGTTCTTTATTAGATAGCAATATATCCTACATAAGGATCCTGATAAAAAGGAAAGGTGATTCAATATATAAATGTTGTTTAGTCAGGCAAAATGTGGCAGAAGAGAGGATATTTGTGTGAGAAAGAAAGATAAATGCTATGCCATGGGTAGGTAGGATAATAAGATGGAAAATGTGAACAGCCAGTCACAACAGCCAGGCAAACAGTAAGAATCCAAGTTAAGTTCATGATCTGAGAGAAAGAGAAAATGCCAAACAAAATGTCACAGGAAAGGGAGAGAAAACAGAGAGGGAGGTATGGTCTGCAGTTCTTCAGAGGGAAGGGAAAGTAGTGAGCTACTTTGAACAGGAAAACTTGAGGGAATACAATGTGAGAAATAGGGCACAGAAAAGGAGTGGATAGGGATAGAACAGAAACCAAGACCTGAAGAACAAGTTAAATAAACAAGGAGGCCAAAAAACGATAAGAAAGAAAAAGAAGCTGGCATCACCAGGAACATGGGGCTGTTAGGGTGCATGCTTGTGAGTAATGAAGGTGGGAAAAAACTCCCACAGACAGAATGAAGGGACAGAAAAACTAAGAAAAAAAAAATGAGGTGTGAGACCAATGCAAGACCAAAAAAGGGATGACCACAGAGACTGCAGTCCAGAAAGCCAAGTGTATCCTGGGCTACATCAAAAGAATCAAGACCAGCAGGATGAGGAAAGTGATTCTCTCCCTCAATTCTGCTTTGGTAAGACCACACCTGCAGTACTATGTTCAGGTCTGGATTCCCCAACATAAGGATGTGGACCTGATGGAGCAAATCCAGAAGAAGGCCATGAAGATGATCATGAGAGAGCACACTTCCTATGAAGACAGGCTGAGGGAATTGAGGTTGTTCAGCCTGGAGAAGAGAAGGCTCTGAGGAGACCTTAGAGCAGCCTTCCAGTGGTTAAACAGGACCTGCAAGAGGAGAGGGACTTTTTACAAGGGCATGTGGGGATACAACAAGGACAAATGGCTTTAAACTGGAAGGGGGTAGGTTTGGAGTGGATATTAGGAAAACATTCTTTACTGTGAGGGTAGCGAGCACTGGAACAGGTTGCCCAGAGGAGCTGTGGATGTTCCATCCCTAGAAGTGTCCACGGTCAGGCTGGAAGGGGCTTTGAGCCGCCTGGTCTAGTAGAAAGTGTCCCTGCTTATGTCAGGGGGCTGGAACATGATTATCTTTAAGGTCCCTTCCAACCCAAGGCATTCCATGATTTCACCACCAAGTGTAAGACTGAACTGCCCCTGGAGCAAAGGTTCTCTGCTGCCTCCACAAGAGGGCTTTAACTGCAGGTGGGAACCACCTGCTGCGCCACCATTGAACTGACACGGTGACATCGAAGCACCAGCATTCCAGGAGGGAGATACCCTGACAGGAGAGAGGCAAGTACAGGGAATAATCCATCAAATCAAAAAATGCAACACAAGCAATATGGCAAAGGACTGGCACTGAGCTGCTGATCAATAAGAGACGGGCAAGCACAGCATCCAGAAAGTGCATAACAGAGATCATCCATCGTAAATATTATCTGTTAATATCATTAGTAAATTGCTGCTTGCTTCTCTCTTTGCCAAATAATCTTATTAATCCTGTCCTTAGATTAAAAAACTTCTTTAGGGCAATCTTTTGAAATGACTGGTCTTGTGTGGGTTTGGATGGAAGAAGTATAAAAAGTGGCAGGAATCACAGCTGGAATCACAAAGGGAACGAACCAGTCTGGCTTCAGTGGCCACCACAGCCTGAAAGGAAGAGCACGGATAAAGACTGCCTCCTAACTATTACACAACCAGCACCAGCAGTGATGGTCGCAAAAGTGAGGAGGAGGCTCCTGACTGCACCAAAACCCACAGCACAGAGCCCGGCCACCCCAGAGCCAGCGTAAAGCTCCATGGGGGCTCGCAGTTTATGTAACACAAGGCACGCACCCTTTGGGGGCTGTGAAAAGCGCCCGCTCCATCAGCTGCCACCGCAGCGCTCCCGGGGCACCCCAAAGCCCGGGAAGGACGTTACTGCTTTCTTTCCTTCCGCCCTACACCACCTTAAATTTTCCTAAAAAAAAAATAAATCAATCCCCAAACCCACGGATACGGCAGAGCACTCCACGGGCTGCCGGCATGACAAGCGCAAAGCGGGAACCCAAACGCGCATCCCCCCGCCCCTCTCCCCTTGAGGCGCTCGGCTCACCTTGAACGACATCCTGCACATCGCAGCGCTCCGCCTCCGCCCCGCTCCGCTCCGCGCCCGCCCGCGCAGCTCGG
>VYZP01016523.1:0-12063 GCA_013400635.1 Hypocryptadius cinnamomeus | reverse complement strand
TTTTTTTTTTTTTTTTTTTTGCATTAACATTTAAAGCTCTTAAATATGTATTCTCATATGATCACTGCTACTATAATGTGAGCATGGGTAATGAGCATGGGTATACCTGCTGCGTTAGCTGGAGAAAAGCATTCTGGAGAAACCATAGATAGAGCAGAAAATTTAAGACTTGAGATCAAGGGAAGGACTATCAGGCCCCAGACCTTTCCCGTGGCTTTTGCTCTCCATCTCTCGGCTTACTGCCCATGTGTGGCTTCCTTCCCTTTCAAAGCTGTTTCATCACACTCCAAGCAGATTTGGCTGCATGGGGATAAGAAGGGTGTTTAAAGATTTTAAAATTGTTGCCTCATGGTCTGTAGTCCAGTTTCTTGTACCATAAATGGGTATCAGCAAATCAGTGTGGGTGAGAAAGCACTTGACTTTGTTTTGGGTTGGGAACAAGGGGCAGACCCAGGAAAGGCTTCCCAAGCTACCCAGGTGTTTGCAGAAGGGCTGTGCTCCTATGCAGTCACTTGTGTTCCCAGACAGTGAAGCATTTTGGGTGTCCTCCTTGATGTGCCATTAGGCAACAATTTGCCAGGAAGCAGGGTAAGAGTCACTGCTTTTAAAAGACTTTCACAAGGAGGCCTCACACCCAGGGCTCAGAGGGGAAAGGAAGAACCCTCAGTGTGTGGCAGACATCCACATACAAGGATGCTCAGGTGCACACAGGAGGATCTTGGCCAAACCTTGTGCTTGCAACAGCAAGCTCATCTTATTTCCAAGTGAGGGCTGGGTCCCACGGGGGACCCCACGCCTCCCACCACACTCCCCCTTCTCTACCTGTGTGTTCTTTTCTTTCCTGAGGGGATTTTATTTCTTCCTTCCCCTGGCAACAGCTCCATGGCAGTTTTACCCTGCCAACACCAGCAGGCAGCAAATGCTTTGTACACCTTGAAACAATTTCTTTTGCAGGCCACACTGTGGAACAAATCTGAGCAGCTGAGCTGCTGTCAGTGCAGAGGAGCTGCTGTCAGTGCAGAGTTCCTGCATGCTGCAGGGGCATGGATCTGCCTAAATCCCATTGACCTCAGCAGGGGATGCTTATATGTGTGGTTAGGGTTTTGGGGAAAGTTGTGAAGGGCACACAAGAGAATAGAGACCTAAAGAGTGAGGATTTGCTGGTGAATTCTGAACTCCTGTGTTTTTGAAGTTGAAAAAATCACTTAAAATGCCAAGGTGAAAGTTGTTGGGGTTTTTTTTTGGTTTGTATTTTTTGGGTTTGGCTTTTTTCTTTTTTTCTTTCAATTGTACGTATTTTGAACACATCCTGATTTAGGAAAGACAACTTGTGCCTTAGGAAAGCCAGGTATCCAGAGGAGTAATTAGATCCCCGGAGTCAGTTTGGAAAGCTCGGATGGCTCTTCTGGATGTCACCCCCCACTCAAAGGACAATTTAATTGATGAAAACAGTCTGGACCAACTGCAAAACCCAAATTTTTCTGTGCAGTGAAGTTTGCATTTGAACCTGAAGAAACATAAAGAATGGAACTAGAAACCAAGTTGCAGTAGTCCATGGTTTTTGCCTGTGTTATTGCGCGGGACTGTGGCATGTGGTCACAGTGAGAGAGGTGGAAGAGGCTGCCCGCATGATGGAAAAATCCTGCAAACAGTAGGAAAACTTACGGAATAAAGGCCTTGAACTGAAACATGAAGTTTCAAATCTAAAATACTTGAATATAAGCTATATAGAACAAGGTAGGGATAATTTCATCTTCAACAGCCACCTAAATGTCTTACGTACAATATTTAAGAATTAAAAGTGCTCTCAAGATATTTGTCCCAAATTCCCCATAGAAGGAAGCACCACAGCCTTGCCTGGGAGAAGCACTGGAAGAGCGTTGTTACTGTGCTGTTACACAGATGCCTTTTCTGTGTCCCCATCATAACTGATCTCCAAACCTGCTTGCCTGCATGCCTGCCTGCCAGGCATCCCCCGCTGGAAGGTGATGGTACCTTCATGCTGGCGCTTACCTGAAAAAGCTCATTCTAATTTTCTGCTTATCTGCCAGAGCAGTGTGATCAGACACGCCATTTGAAAGGTGTATTGGGGTTTCCAAGCCTCATGAAACAAGGCAGAGGTTAACCCAGGCAACCACCAGGCTGTAGCTGAAAATTGGCCTGCCTTCAGAGGATAAAAGAGCAGTGGGAGGGTCTCTTTAGGCAAAGAGTGGATTGCTAAAAAAAAAAAAAAAAAAAACCAAAACCAACAAAAAACCTTGATCTTCATGATGCAGAAAGAAGGAGCTTTCTGAACTTGGAGAAGGTTGGTAAACAGGAGGTTGACAGCCAAATGTTGGTGCCCCCCCACATCGAGGGAATGGGGACTGTGTTGCGTGAATGCGTTCCAGTTGGAGGAGAGCTTTGCTATACGGAGATCCTTTCGGGTCAGGTGAAGACATCAAGATTCTTGCAAACCAGATGGGTAAGTCAGCTCCTCAGAGCTGGATTTCAAATGAAACCTGGGCCAGATCATTATTGCAGGGTGGAACCAGGAATTTCCATGGCTTTGATCAAAATCCTACAAAAGTAATGGTTGCGGAGATGGCTTGCTTTGAAGTTTTGAATTTGAATTTTGAGAGAATTCAAAATGCAAGTTAGAATAGGCTGAAATTTGTTTCAATAAAAGCATTTTGGGAAAAAGATAAATACAAACCCAAACTATGAACTCTCATGGAGATGAAGGTGTTTCTTAAAAACTCTTTCAAACTTGATGGAAAATGTACATCGTGTTTGGAATAATCTTGGTGAAAAGATGGTAACACTCTTAAAATGAAAAAACTGTGATATTTTCACTGAAGAGTGGACTGAGTTTTGCACATTATGCTTTCCCTCTTTTTTTAGAAAAATATTTTAATTTCAGTAGAAAAAATGCAATACAGACTTTCTTGTGATAATGCAGTGTTTTGAGGAGCAAGGTTGGGAATTTTCTCCCTGTTTTCCAGCTTGCAAAAGTCTTGAAAAAGATAAATAAGCTCTCATTTATTCCCTGAACCTTCCTTTGGGAAAATCTTTCAACCTTCCAAATATTTTTTTCTTCCATAAAAATTCTTTTGAGCCAGAATTCTAACTTGATATCAATCTCTAGTGCAAATGAAACATAAAATCGCTTTGTACAAACACTGGTGATCAGAGACGGCTGACCTTAGCCCTACTCTGTTCCTTCTAGGGATTACTGTAACTGTGGTTATTGAGGAGGTAGGAGAAATATTTTAATGGAACTCCAGATGTGGTTTACATCTATGTGTGTGTGTGTACATGAAAATATTATATTTATATGTGTGTGTGTGAATATATATATAGGTACTATATATATACGTGTGTGTGTGTGTGTGTGTGTGTGTGTGTGTGTGTGTGTGTATGTGTGCATATATAAATTACAGGGATTTGTGTTTTCCACATTACTGGGAATTCATATTGAGACAGTGACATTTGATTGCATCCTGTGAGATGAATAGTTTACACATAGCTGAAGAACAGAGTCACTATTTAAGCTGTAAAATATTCTGGTTTGCGCCGCTTTCATCTTGATAGACGTTAATGTAACTTTCTTTTGCCAAACTGAAGATAAACTGTTTGTCTTGCAGTCTCATTCCAAAATAGAGAAATTACTTAAGTGCCTCACCCCTAAAAGGAACAGTATGTGATGAAACAGAATATGCCTGAACTTATATTTAATTTTGCTGACAAATGTCTTTTGAGTGACTGACTGTTCCTCAGCTTCTTTTCCAGTCCTTTATTTTTATGAGTTTTTTTAAAACACTGATCTTTCCACAAACTGGTGACACAATGACATTTCAAGGTTGGAATTTGTCAGAACACATTTGATGAAATATATTTAACTAAAATATGCTGCTTCTTGAATGCCAAAACATTTTGCAGAGGTGATGGAGTTGATGAATAGGGAGTTTCATGTATCCCAGGTTGAGGTCTCTGGTTATATCTGATCTGAAAACTCAATCTCTCTAACTCAGAAATAGATGTTTCAACACAATTCCACACCCTTCCATTTTAAATTTTTTTCTTTTCATTTCAAGACCATACAAAAAAAATTGGAAAACCTGCACAGTTTTGGAACGGACTTATTCTGCTATCACCCAGCCAGCTCTGCTCGATACCTTCTCTCCCACAAATGGTTTGTGCCAGGTTTCCAGAAATGGGTGTGGGGCTACAGCTATAGGGTTTTTTTTCCCCTGAAGTCACCTGTCATCTCACTGTAGCTTGAGCTTCCACAGACTTCTTTTTTTCCACTGAGTCAGGCTGTGAGAGCAGACCACAAGCTCACACGCAGCCAGGGCTGTGACTTGGCTGGTTGGCTCCGGGTTGCTGTTCCAGCTGTCCGGGCTGGTTTCAGCGGGGCGACCACCGTGGGTACATTTTTTAAACACAAACAAACAAACAAACAAACAAAAAAAAGAAGTTTACAAATGTTTGTCTTCAAATTCCTGCACAAGGGCAACTTAATTGAAACCCACACCTGGTCGAACAGGGTTAGGCTGTGCCAAAGAAAGCCTCTGTGCCTGTTTCATTTGAAACCAATGGAGGGGAAGATAGTTCATTAAGTCTGCGGTTTCCAGAAATGTCTCTGATGTGGAGTTAAACTTCTTATGTTTTGAACTCTTGTTTTGTTAAATGAGTGCAATGTTAGTTGTACAGCCTGAATTTTAATGACTTGTTTCTTGGTTTAGAAGATGGTGTCGCATTTTCAACCTTTGAGGCTGTGGTTGGAGATTAGATAGATAAGTTAAAAGCCTGACCAACTCCCCTAATTAGGTTTTGGTTCTTGCACTGTATGCTGAACTTTACAGGTCATGTTTCCACACACTGAACTCTCAGTCCATTTCCCAACACACCTTGAACTTAGAGTAAAACTTGAAATTTCTTATCAGAAGTATTTTTTCTTTGGATTTCCTGGAAGTCCTGGACTTGACTCACAGAAAAATACTTTTTTTTCTTTTTTCCTTTTCTTTTTTCTCAAAATTAATGCATCCTTTGAAATGGTGAATAGTTTTGAAAAGTATCTCTCAAAAGTGAGTCAAAGTAGCAACAGCGAATACTATGTTCTTCTTTGAAAAGCAGTAGACACTACTATCACATTTCTTCCATAGAGGACATTATGTTGCCATTCTCAGAAATACACAAAGGGCAAATTTTCCAAGAGGTCATAACCTGCCAACCATTTCAGGAATCAAAAGTAAATAGTGCTTGGAGAGGTGGCCTTTGGAGACTGGAGAACTGGTACCTGTCTGACAGGCTGTGGGCTCTTGGTCCCCCAGGCCATGTGTGAAAATGGGACTTGGGGTGACCAAAGAGCCATAGAAAAGTGACCTGCAGACCTTTGAGAGAGGCATCCTTGGGGATGGTCTGTGCAGATGGTTTGACACTGGTAGCTGTAAAATTTAGTCTGGCAGATTGAATGGGTTTTAGCAAGTTTAAACTACCTCACATGCGTGCTCCACAGCTGGTGGGCAGGAATCAAAGAGGAGCTTATAGGGGATGTCACTGAGATGAATGCAGAACATTAAGGCAAAAACATCCAACTCCACTTTCTCCAAGCAGGAATTTATCATTGTGCCTGTTACAGTGGGTGGTCTCTGTACTACTAATATGATGTGGCTGTTAGAAAGGTATTTCCATCTCTCATAATTTTCTAGTGTTTACTTACCCTTGCTGTGACACTGCTATTGACTCTGAAGTTGTAATTATAACTAATAATTCAGTAATCCTGATGATATATTGCAACAAATTGACCAACAATTACATAGGAAACAGTATTATGGCAGTCACCAGGGGCTGCCTGGCATAAGACAGCTTTAATTAGAGCTTACTAATACCTTATCCTGCCTCCGGGGTGCAGAGGATTTTGAGTGCTAAATGCTAACATTTCTATTAATTTATATGATCTTAGGAAATGTCAGTTTGCTAATTGTTCAAATAAAGGAGTCTCTTTTTGCAAAAAAAGCATAGTTTACAGAACATGGAGGAAAATAATTTCAGCGGCTATTGGCTTTAGCTGAAACCACCAGCATCCTGAGTTGCCAAGATCAATCAGTTCTGTAGGGAGAAGAGGAAGTGCTTGCAGAAGTGTCTGGGTCCCCTACAGGCACTAAGTTGAAGTTTCTTCTTCCTGTATTCAGAAAATATTTTGAAATTCAAAATATGTGTGTAGCAATTTAAATTGGTTACCCAAAGAAGAACTATACACATGAACTGTAAAGGAAAACTACCATTCCCCACTCCAGCCTCTGCAAGAATGATGTTTCTATCTTGGTGAAACCTGTGGCATATGTCATTGTTTTTTTCAATATATTAGTGAGATGCAACATGACAAGCTCTTGAGATTTATAGGCTACTTGTAAGGGATCTTTAAACCACAAATTAGGAAAAGACAGTCCTTACATTCTGTGTCCAACCTCAAAATGCATATACATTTGCTTTAAAAAATGTACAGTTTCCACAAGGGGAAATCACAGATTGCAACAAACACCACAGGAGAGATCATCAGATACCTACCTGTCTGTCATGTGGAGGGCTGCCATGCCAGGTATTCCTGTGCTTTCCTCCACAGCGCCTCTAATACGGGCACAGCCATAATCCCTGTGTTCCTCTTGAACTGCATTCCCAAATGTAGCTCTGCTACAAAACCAGCCCCTCTGTGGTGGCTTCAGGGCAGTGGAAGAAATGCATTCAATTGCATACACAAACATAACCATAGAAAGTAAAATGGATTCAGCTTCTCCCATACCTTTTGTATCTTGCTTGTTTCCTAAGCTTTGGAACAGGAGCCTTGTTTAAGCATAAGTTAGCATAACACCCTAATTTTAAATATGGACCTGTAGGCAGCAGTATAACATAAGTGTTAATGCAATAACTTTGAATGCAGACCTTAGCTGAACCCTGGAGCTGTGGTGGTTCTGCAGTACAAATGCAGTCATTCAGGGGTGATCCTTTGCTTGGATAAAATGCTTCCATTCAAAAGTAACGATACTGTTTGAATTAATTAAGTTATAACTGAAGTTTTTCCATGATGCTATCTTAAAACAATAACCTAGCAGTGGTACCCACAGCCTAATCAACATCAGGCTTTGTGGTTTTAGGTGATACACAAACTGTTCTGCAGACCTGAGGTGAAAAATGCAGAGCATTTCTAAGGGAATTAAGAACCTCTAACTCACCTTCTGAAGTAATCTTGCTGCTTAGGAGCAGCTTTTTCAAAGTGTTTATTGTCCCTTTCAACAGTAGCAAAGGGTAAATGATAGATAGAGAGCTGCAAGTCATGGGCAGGGATTTCAGCAAGCCTGAGATACCAGTGCACATGTCTGCATCTATTCACACCTATGTACTTCTAGAAACCTGAGCCTGGATACCTCCCTATCTTAAAAAAAAAAAAAAAANCTGAAAAAAAAAAAAAAAAGAAAAAAAAAAAAGAAGGGAATTAATACCCCAACGTCTAATCATAAACAGAGAAATGTGAGCCAGAATACCTTTAGAAAACAATTTTCAAAGGTATATTTTTCCCTCAAATTGTAAATAGGCTGCCTGGGAGTATTTATTATATCAGGTTAGTTACAGCATTAACTTGACTCTAACAGGTATCTCTCTGTCTGTTTAGCTCTGTTGTTTAGCAAACCCATAGTTAGGCTCCCAAGCCACTGTTGAAAATTGTCTTTAGAATTGCCCTGAAGCACCTGTACTGTGGCTGGGAAAGGAATGCACAGAGGAATTGAGCTGTTGAAAGCAAATACTTATAACAAAATAGGTCTTTTTTTGTTAAAAGAAATCATACCTCTTGTGTAGTATTGCCTTCAAAATGTTAGAAGCATTTCTGTCTGAAGCATCCTGTGAAGCAAAGAGAAGGCAGAAGGAAACCTCCTTAAAGGCTCAGGCTCTCTTTGAGCTTTCACTGGTAGAAATGGGTTTTGGCTGCTGTCTTGTATAATCTAATCTAATGTCATTTGTTCTGGAAGGACATGCTGTCTCTTAATCTCATTTCTCACAGACACTTTTCTTTGTGTACCAGAGAGACAAGAAATCGCACCATTTAAAAGAAAGAGGCAGCAAGGATTCTCCCTCCTGTAACAGCTCTTCAGCCATACGAGCTTCTGTAAGTGCTGTTTCACACCTCTCCTCAGCTTCCCAGCATTGTCCTACATTTCAGACTGCCACTAGCACAACCAGGTTGAGGTGAGATTTTAATTACTCTGGCGGAATCAGGAAGAGGGCTTGAGCATGGCTACGGTGTGAGATACACTTAAAAGAATTTTTTACTGTGTCTGAACCAAGCTTGAGTTAATCCTGAAGCTAATTTGAGATCAAAAGCACAGAGACTGTTTGAAATCTTATCTGAATCAGATTGCCAGATCATTTAAGGCAAACATTAAATTAGATTGCTTCAATTACTCCAATCAGTCAATCTTGGTAACTGAGATTGAGTTCTTCAGTTCAGAGGCTGATCAACTACTGTTAGATTCAGGTAATAAATGGGGTAAATTAACTGGCATGTATTCCTTAGTGCTGTAGTTGGGCTTCTGGAAAGAGCTCCTCCACATTTGGACCACACCATGGCACAGACACAGCTTGGGTTCACAAGTCCAGGGCTATTGTCTCCAGCATACAAAGGGCTCAGAGTCAGTGTTTGAATTTTGACCTACTGTTAGTTTAGGCACAAAAAATTCTCACCTTTCCATGGGCTCTGCCTTTCTTAATAGACTTAGACCATTAGATAAAACAATACTGTATCACTCTGTGAAAATCGAGTGGCCATAGGAGATGAATACTACAATATGACCTAATTACTTAAAATGTTTTAACTGAACCTATAGAACACTAAAATTCTGACTGAAATCCAGACAAAATATGCTCATTTAAAAATGTACCTGTGTGTGAGGGATTGGCTGTTTCATCTGCAGTGGTTTGTGTTAGAAGGTAGATAGCTCAGATATCAGAGATCAGGTTATATGCACAGAATTTTGCAGATCTTTTTCCTAGCAGAGTTTTTTTTTTCTCTTTTCATGATTGGTTTTGGCTTGCAGTTCCCATGGTTTAGAGTTCAGGTTGGGCAGCTGGAACTCAAAACTGGAAATGTGGGGCCAAGTTTCTGGCCTCTGCTTTCCGGTGCCCGCCCCAAGTAAGGTCCCTGGGTACATCCCAGCCTCTCTTCCCAGACTCTAAAATGACTGTCAAATGGTTTGCCTGCCTCAAAAATGAATTGAAGCCTCTGATCAACTGTACAGAGAAAAGGGCTTTTACTTTTCCCCTTGGTTTTCAGCCGTTTAGGACTTGTAACTCTTATGTATATCTTTCATTTTGGTCATTCCCTTTCTTTTTTGGAGTAGGAAGAAAGTAAAAAGTTGTTAAAAAAAAAATTGTTTGTTTCATTAAAAAAACCCTCTGAATTACAGATTGCTAGCTCCCAAAAAATATAAACTTGTGATTCAAACTAGAACCAGGCATAGGTGTCTTCCGTTCCTTGCTATAAATACAGCTATTTATGTACCCAAAATAAGACTCAAGAGTAAGGCCAACAGATTCCTCGGGCAGGGTCTGAATTCAGATAAAAGGCTGAGGCCCCGAGCCACCAAGTCACCTCCCATGTAAAAGAGGCCAGAGGAATCAATAACATATGTACTTTACAGCATGGCAGTAATAGTGGAATTTCATAGTGGCTTTCAGTTATAGCCTTGAAATTGATTTCTTTACCTTCTGTGTATTAAATATGCATAACACTTGCTGGGAACAAACCAAGTGATGTGCATTAGATCCCAGTACATCAAACAAGCCCCAGTGTAATGTAGCCACCCATTTATTTTGGGTGCCTATGGTATATGGTAAGCTATGCAGCTCAATTATGCCTCTCTCTCTTTCCACATATACTTCACAAGTTCACAAGACATAGCTTTAATATTATTAGCATATTGTTATTTAAGAAAAGGCAAATTCTTCGGAAAATATAATAAACATCTGGTTGTGATTGGGGAAGAGATTGCTGTTTGAAGTCATTCTGAGAGGTTGATAATGCTTCTCCTAAAACTATCTACAAAATCCCCTCCCTCTTATGCCCCAAGGCCTAAAAATATGTATTTCTTTTCCCCTTTGATATCCTGACACTTTCTGTCAGGAAAGGTCTAGTAGGAAACAGTGCTTAAGATCCAAGGGAAAAGTTCTTATCTATCGCCTCAAACTACAGCTTTTACCTACTTAACACCTGTAGTTTGATTGATAACACTTTACAAGATGAGATAAAGACCCTTAATGCCATTAGCAATATTCATACCCTGGCAATCTTTGCTCAGAGAAATGTGCATTAGTGTGTAGTATTGCCATTAGCAATATTCACACCCTGGCAATCTTTGCTCACAGAAATGTGCATTGATGTTCTGTTATTACAGTAGTAGTTTCTATTTTCAACTGCAAGCCAATTTATCGGGCTGTGCAAACTTCACTGAGGACATGCAGTCCCAGCACAAATATGACCAAGCACATTCTTGTTTCATGATTAGATCTGTATGAAAATGAGGAGGCAGTGCCTGCAGTTGCTTTGTGTTGTGAAGCAGCTGTAGACAGACCTGTTGCTGTGACAACGTGAGATAGCAGTTCGGAGATTTGGCGCACAAGCTCAGCCTGAAAATCTTCTTATTCCTGTCTGTGTCTCCTCAGATGTGACGTACAGCCTGGTGAGATCCTACACGGGTTTTCACACCAGCCCTCAGACACCTTTGGGAAATGACAGATATTTTAGCAAAAGCACAACCCTGTACTTTGTTCTGCAGTTTTCTTAGTTCACAGCCCCAAATTTTGGAATGTCATACTGGCTCAGAGATCCTGGTTTTCTCTGATCTAGCTTCTTGTGTTGTTACTGTTTGTTTTCACAAAATGAGTTTATGCTGCTCTGTAGTGGTGTAAATGAGTTCTCCCTTGTGCCAGGTAGAACATCAGAGATTCAAACTAAAAAAAAAAGAAGCAAAGGAAAAAAAAGGAAGGAAAATCAGAAAGCAGGATCATTTTAATGTCCCCTGGGGCTGTGCAGTTGCAGCAGTGGGAAAAGAAAATTTCATCATAGTAGATCTGGGAGAGAGGGATAGGCCAACCCAATAGGACATCCAGAAGTTGAGGGCTATCACTTGGACTGCTGGCATTTAAGGGCAGTCCTGTCAGATGAGGCTAAATAGCATTTCCACCCACCAGTCTATAGGACAAGGCAAGGAAGGATCAGTTCCAGGTCCTCTGAGTGTGCCAGGTTTATCTATACTTTGGTCCTCTTCCAAGGCAGGGCTGCTCTCTGTGCCTCCATAGTGTAAAATTCCACCCTGGCAAAAATCTTTTCAGCCACTGGGGTTTTCTGTAGAAGGACACATCACTCTGATCAGCTCCTGCATTTAGGTTATTAAACTCATTCCAAGTAAAATAGCAGGCACCAACTGGCTGGAGTTCTGTCCGTGGAAGAAGGCAGAGGTCTCCTTCCCATCACTCTTTTGTATCACAAAAACACTCTTCAGGGGACACAAAGACAGACAATGTTTGTAAAGCTCTTCCTGGTCACTGGTTCTGTAGGGAAGTGTTTTAAGACTTTTTTTGGTGTGTGATATTTTTAAATAATAACATCAGTGATCTTTGCAAATGGCAGAAAGTGATGCCTTAAATACCTGCTCAAAAAGCAACTGTATTATGATCTCATCAGCAGGATAGTTGTGCTTTCTAATTGTTCACTTCCATTGCAGAGAGTTGCTAATTAAAGATGTCATGTAGACCCACACAGGAAGGAAAGAATTTCACAAAATATCCTGTTTCCCACCCATCGGATGGGAATAGAGTGGGGGGTGAGAGAATGAATCAAAGGACAAGCACAAGAATATAAAGCTAAAGCTGCAATAGTGACAATAAGGGTTTGTTCTTTTCCACAGGAGCCTGTCCCAAGAAAGGATTCCTGATGGGACATTTCCTGTTCACATTGCTGTCTTTCTCATGAGAATCCACTCTCAGACCCCATGCCTCCTTGTGGACTCTGACAGATGGTGGCATCCAACT
>VYZP01016515.1:4254-18856 GCA_013400635.1 Hypocryptadius cinnamomeus | reverse complement strand
AAGGAAAATTTCAGGGATTGCTGTTAAAATGAATTAAATGTGTTTGAGAACACAGACACTTAGAAACTACATTGTAAACTGCTTCCAAATGTGTCAGAAAGATCACAGAGATCAGTCTGTAGAGATAAATTGTGTTGCAAAAAAATATTTGCATACAGTGAGAACAACCATGTGCAAATGAAACTTTCCATGCCAAGAAATGCGTTCATGGAAATGAGAAGAAAGTAGATTAAAAAATATTACACTATGAATAAACCTTTCCATTAAGCTGCTCCTTCATGTAGTACCCAAATTCACATAATCACAATAAGAAATCCCCTCTGACTTTCTCTTTGAAATGATTCAATGGCTTCACATATGATTTTTTTCCTTCACTTAAAAAGCACTACACATATTTCATTACTTCATTTGTATTTCACTTATAAAGAAAGCCAGGCACTCACATTCTTTGCTTTTTTTAATGTATATGGAGCTAAATTTAGAAATCTGCTGATGTATTGATGAAGGAGCCATAAGAGATCATGTGGCCTTATTGTCTCTATGTGTCACAGGATTACATGACAGCAGCAGGGCTATGCATTGCCACAAGAAGGGTGAGTAACAGGCTGGCAAACCACAGATCTTTGCTGCCAGATGAGGGGAGACTTCAGTCAGGTTCTGCTGGGATCTGTCCCAAAGCCTATCCAGAGTAATTTTCTTCTTAATGGCTCTGATGGAGCAGTCAGTACACTTGTGACACTGGGGGCTTATTCCAGCCTGAGATTGGTTGTGGCCACTCCAGGGCCCATCCCAGAATTAAAAACACTCCTCAAAAAGTGATAGTTTTATTTACTTAAATAAAAGTAAATGCTAGTCCTACCTAGAGATTTAACGTCAGGGAATGTAGTGACACAATTTCTTTCCCACACCAGCTCACCATAGTACATTGTGGGCATTTGCTACAGCTATGAAACAAATGACATTAATTCAGCAATCTGGTACAGGACACGAGTCTTCCCTCCTTTCTCTAAGTAAAGATTCATGATGAATTTAGAATGGAAAAAGCAGAAGTATCAGTTTTAAAATTTCAAGGACTTTAGTATTGCTGAGCAATTAATCTAGAAACCAATTTTTCAAATAGAGACTGGGTAAGATATGGCAAGTACCAGTACTGCAGGAAAAGATGTGTAGTATAGTACATTTCCAACCAACATGAGTCAATATAGCAATGTTATTGCAAATAGTGCAAATTTTATTTGGGCTGTGTTAATAAAAGTCTTATATATCAGGAAAAAAGTAAATATTCAGCCTCTTTTTGGAACCTAGGCTGTTTTCTGACTTCTGAGGACCCCAGGTTGAGAACCTTTATGTTCCTCCTCAAACTTGAATTTCTTTCAGTGTTTTGTGGTCTGAAAGTATGTGGCTGCAGAACAGATGACAGTGATACTGATTTAGAAGCCTTTTGGTTTTGCCAGTAGTAATTTACTGTTTTCAGTTCTGGTTCAGACAAGTAGAACTAAATGAAGCTGAGGAAAGAAAAGACCAATTGGAAACAAGTGTTGTTCACCTTCGAATATTATATGTTGAAAATCATGGCAAGGGCTGAATTTCATGTTGTAGTTCCCTTTCCTTCAATCCCCCCCCTGCCCCCCATCTTTCCCCAGGTTACTTTCTCTATTGCTTATAAACCCCTACAGCTCCTTTGAAGCAGGCATTTTTTATTCCCCTCTCTATTGCAGCAAAACTGTTGTAATCAAGATTTTAGAGTCATGAAAGCTGAACAGGGGAGTTCTAAACCTTAAACACCAGATGTGAAAGGCCAGTACTGCAATCTATATAACCTTTCAAAACAGGCAGAAAAAGTTAATGAGTTACTCCACAAACACTGTTCACGATGTTTCGTTCCAGTCTCTTAACTATCAAAATCTCATGTTATTCATTTTCCCGTGTCTGATCGTTTTACTGGAGTGCACTTGCTTTTGAAAGATTTCAGCCTCTAGCACTCTGTGTTCTCTTGTAGAAAAAAATTATATATTTGTCTTTTCTTCCCCTGAGGTTTTGCAGGTTTTTTTTAAAATTTTATTTGGCACTTTATAATTTATTACATTCCTTGCCTGTATGTACATGCACCTTGGCATTATGCTGCTTTAATGTGAAGACTGGGAACTCATGACAGAACAGGTTTACAAGGACTGGCAAGCATGCATTTGCACAGAATATCTCAACAGATATCTGGCACTTACTATATATGGAAAAATTGCTAAAAACAACTTTGAGGAAAGAATCTGAAGAACTACTTTCATTAGCTTCCAAAACAGATGTTCCCATGTACATATATAGAAAGTAGGACAGCAGACAAACACATTGATTTGCCTGTAATGCTCTTTTGAACCTGGCATGTAGTAAAAGTAAAAATGTCACCTAACGAGAGATCCATCTGCCTTGGTTTAGGCATCCAACACGGTAACTAAGTTACAAAGTGACTAAGACAGTTACTACACACTCTTTTAAATAGTCAATGGAGAGAAATACCATCTCCAGACAGCAATTCATCTCTTCCTGAGATAGGTGTCTAGAGCAGATCAGATAAACTGCCCTCTAGGGAAGCCTATGTCTCTTTACTGACTGCTAGGGGAATGGGAATAGCTTGAACTTGGATATCCGACTTGTAGGCTTCTGAAATGTGATGAATTTTATTCTGATATGGCCAAAGAACTGACACAAAACTGTTGGCCTGATAGAAAGAAGAAAAATCTATCCAGCTAAATCCCACACATTTTATACCCAAGAATATGAGTGAATGAAAATTCAAGAATATTAAAATTGCTTTAATCTGTTATCTGAATAATTTTCCATGATGATACTACGAGCTTTTCTCCTTTGTCATACATCTTTTACAGGAAAACAAAAATTTACAACCTGGGTAAGGTTTCCATATGAGAATATAAAAGTCTGGAAAGGTATCACAGCAGTATTTAATGCTTATAATAATTGCTATTACTTCCAATTAAGATATCTAATTAAAGGTTAATGTTTTAATTTATATATGCACCTATTTAAAAGGCATCCAAGAGATGTAGGAATCAAGTAATGAATTTTTATTTGCTTTAGATACGTAAGTGCTTCAGGCTGCCTTGAAAATCCTTCCTTATTAGTACACACAGTCTTATGATCACACATCTCCAAATTCACCTCATGCAGAACAGTCTCATTGTGTCTAAATGTTGACTGCAAGGCTGCCATTCACATGAGAAGTAATCACAGGATCAAGACCAAATGATTTTTTTTTGGGGAAATGTTATCTTAGTCTGTATTTTACTCCAGGAATTTGTGAATTGTCTTGTATGGTAAAAAAAAGAGAAGCTCCTGACAAGGTCTTGGAAAAAAAAAATCAGAAATAATAACTGATCCAAATATTAATTATGTATAAAATTATGATCCAAATATTAATTATGTATACAATTTTTAAAGAGTTATTATTTCAAATAAAAACAAATGTTCAGAATGCTAAAATCTCCTCCAATTTGAATAGTCAGAAGTTTGAGCAATTGTGCATCAGAGATATCTGGCAGTGGACCATTTCTTTAAACATTCTTGTGTGAATTTTGTTGAAACTGGGTAGACTTGCGTGAAAAGGCAGCTTGGCATCATCCAGTTTTCTCTGTACATCCCTTTCACTGGTTGGTTTAGCTGACCAATCATCTTTCCTGTGCCTCACTTCTCTCCTCCACCTCCTGCTTTTAGTTTCTTCTGCTTGGTCACTGACCTAACCCATAGAATACTTTTTGTGAATGTTTGAAGAATGCCTAACAGAAATACACCTGGATTGCTACTGGGACCTTGAGTGGACCCAGAAAAACAATTATGGGTCAAATTAGGAGCAGGAAAGGGAAGACGTGAGTAAAGGACATATCCTGTAGATGTGGAGAATGGAGGGGAGAGCAGAAAGATCAAAAATTGTGACTGGGAACTGCTGTGGATGGTGAAGAGAAAAGAGAGCAGTGAAGATGTGTGCTGAAAGGTGAATAGCTGGACAAAGGTGGCTCCTTTGTGGTTTACCTACAAACAAAAATCCAGTTATGTTGCTGGAAAATGCTCTCCTCTCTTTTTGTAAGGCTGTTCAGCTTTCAGTCTCTCTGCTACCAGCAAGAGCCTCCTTAACACCTGCTGCACAAAGGGGGAACAATCTGTATCTGCCACAGAGCATTGGATCACCTCAGCTGCCATCCATGAAGTGGCGTTTCGTAGTCAGACTTCTTTTGGCAAATTTACTTGTTTGTGCTGTGGATTAGCAGTTCTCAGTTATCTCCTTCATGTTTACAATTTCCAATTAGTTCAGTCATTCCCCTAGGGATTAATCAAATCATTTATCTGCAAAATAGCAAACACCAGCCTTCTAGAATACTGCTTTTTTCCTCAGGTTGCATTTGAGCCCTCTAACACTGTCAAAAGAGTTTTAACTTAACTGAAAAGGCATCATAATTTTCAAGGTATTAGAAAATTAGACATTTATATGGAATTTAAACCAGTACACACAATATGTGGGTTATTTTGGCAATGGGATAAAATGAGAGGATATTATCTCAAATAGGAAGTCCATTACAGCTACATCATAAAGTTTGTCTTCTAATTAAATCAAATCTGCTTTGGAGGCTGTTTATTAGAGACCATGAAACTTACTGAATGTCTCCTAATGGTTAATGAAGTAAATAAATGAGAAATGTAACTGATGAAGAAAAGTAAGATTGCTGGATTTAACTGTAGGACTTGATTACATTGAGCCAGAAAGCTCCATCTATTGTTTTTTCATTTTTCATTCCCCATCCTTGAAAAGATGTGTTTTTCACTATTGATCTCCATTTCTGCCTTTTTGTGACTGTTTCCTAAGGTTTCAGTTCTTTTCACTGAATATTCTTGTCTCTTTAGTGAAAAGTAAGGAGCTTTTGTACTTACAGTTCATAAAATATCGTTGTTCTTTAGAAAATTTCTGAACTGCTTGCTTTTCTTCACTAGGATGATCCTACTGCTGAAGATCAGAGGGGACATATTTTAATAACAGATACAGAAGTATGAAAATGCTAGTTTTTCTAGCCACTTAAGCATGTCTGGGTAAGGCTGCAGATTCTAACATTCATTATGCACAAATAATAAATCCAGAAGCATTTACGTTGCATTTTTTACAGCATTCAAGACTGAATAATTTAAGAGAAACATTCTGCTGTCACATCTGGAGATTGAGGAGAACATGTAACTCTCCATAGGTTCTCTGAGTGGAGACTGCATGGTGCCATACCTATGAATATAGATTAATGCATGCCCATGGATGGAAGAATGATCTTTTAGGCATATCTGAGACTTAGAAAATTTCTCTATAATCTCCCTAGAATATCAAGGAAAACTGAAGGAGATACAGGCCTTACATATTGCTCATTAGAAGTGATTGGCTGTATAAGGAACTGTAAACTCCCTTCCACAATTTCTCAAGGCACAAATGAGCTCTTACAATTCCTCTCGCATGAGGGTATTGCTACATAGCCAAAGAAATTGGGTAAGCTGATTTACATTCCTTACAGTCAGGTATCTGTTCCTCAGAGTTTGGTGTGTCTCTTGTTCTCAGATATTTGTTTGATGTATTTACTCTGTCGTAGCTTGGTAATGGATAATTCCCATAATCTGCTGTCATATTTCTCCTGTAGGGCATGGAAGGATTCTGTCTCATTTGCACTATTATATTTAACTGAAAAGAGTTCTGTGTATGAGAAGAGTATTCACATGATCATGAGCTGTTCTTCTGGCTGCTCTGCTTAAGGAACTAAACAAGATTTCTTTAGCAGAATAAATTTATAAGCATTATTTTTATTTTCTGCTTTTAAATAGGACTAAGTCCAGGTGGGTTTCTCTTAGACTAAAGGCATTAAAAGTGTATCTGATTATTATGTGCTATTTGAATAGAGAAAAGAAACAGCGTGCATAAACCTTTCTTAAAAATTATTAAATCTGTTGCAGAAGCAGCCAGAAGAGTTAGCAAATTCTGCAGAATAGTCGTGGCCACAAATTTGTGTTCTTTCTCTTCCTAAGCACAGCTTCTGGAATGATATGGGAGTTCTAACAGAAAACTAGTAAGCACTTCTACTATTCATTAGATCAGATTCTATGTCTTGCCTGTGAACATCTTTTAGAAGTGATATTCCTGACTGCTTTTTTTTCAGGAATTAGAGGACCAGCATGCTGGTAGAAGATCTGCTGGGAGATTCCTTCTCTGAGAGCAGCATCTTACCTCTGGAATACGGCTGTTCCAGCTGTGAGGTTTGCTGGGCGAGTGCCCAGAGGCACGGCCAGGCACTGCTACCCTCAGCTGTGGTGCTCAGGGTGCTGCAGCTCCAGGTCTGGCTGGGCTGGTGCCAGCACTGAGCTCCAATGATCCCAGGAGAGGTGCTCTCCTTTCTCCCCAGCCTTCATGGCAATGCAGGAGTCCCCAGACTAATTTGGGGACAAAGAAAATCCAAGGAGATCCCCTTGGTTCTTCTTCTTCTTTTACGTCTTTCTCCACATTTCTGACTCCTTTACTGAATTCTCAGCTATGTGGGATGCCTCCTCCTCTTTTGCATTTTGGGAGCAGTGTGAGTCTACATATGCTTAGCTAGTACTTGGGATTTTGTGGAACAGAAGAGGAGAGAGGAAGTGGTGGTGTGTAACCATTTATTTTCAGTAAAACCTGGGTATAGCTTCATACTTATTGTTTTCAGAGAGTCTTCGGTATTTGGAGCAGGGGACTCCCTCAGGCGAGATACTCATTTTGTGGCTTTTTATTCGGGCTGTGAAATTCTGCTCAGCTTTCACTGGTATCAAAAATTTGAAGAGGCCACATGAATTTTCATTAGCCTGTCTTAGTCTGCCTTCTGAAAACAGTTTCTAGTTTCTTCTACTGCAATTTTCTTTACCTTAGATTTTCTGCTAAGACATAGTGTTTTAGAGATGTAAAGTAGGTTTCAGGGCTTTCTAAATAAAATCCACCTTATCTAAGGGTGAGATTTTTTTTTTTTTTACTCTGTCTTGACTTACTGCATACATTTGGAAGGACTTTAATAAATTTACCATATATCTTCCCACAACATGATTTTTACTCCTGGGAAGATCAGCTGTTGGGGGTGCTGTTGGAGAATATGATTGGGAAGCAAAAAATCTGGGTTTGCCTCATCTTTATGCCATCTGTAGGTTGAGAAACATTTAATAGAGGGCTCTGCTGTCACTCAGGGTGAGGTGAGCAGCTCCTGGATATTTTGAAGATCATTTTGAATTAAGTGAATGATTCTCTAGCATTTCAAAAGAAATAAACTCCCTTGGACTACATTTGATCATTTTAAACACATCATAAACAGACGTAGTTGACTCAGAGGTGAAGTGAAAGCATGTTAACTGTGCACTGCTGAGTGAGTAAACTATGTGACCTGACACTCCTGATACATTAGTTGCTGACACGAGGCGTTTTACCACATGATAACTGCTTGACTTGCAAACGAAGAAGCTGCTTTGAAAAGCAGAGAACTCTGTTTCCAGCCCTCGGTGGGGTCCCATGTTTCAGTACCTTCTGAGGTGCCTTTAGGCAGTCCCCACTGTTTATAGAAAAAGAGTGCTGAATTTTACTGACTTTCATGTGAGTTTCTCAGAAGCTCAGCATATATTCTATCAGAATTCAGCTTAGAATTTTGAACAATACCAAACTAATATTTTTTACTTGTTAGGAAGACCCTGGGTTTTGCTTGTCTTCAGAGGGACTCTAACAATATTCCACTTTGCAGGTTTATTTGATGTTGGCTATGACAACAAAGCCTCACAGTTTTCCAGTAAAGTAGAGTTTTGTTTGTCCTTTTATCACCTGGTAAGTACTGGATGAGTTTCAGTGCAATAACAAACCATAAAAACCAGAACGGAGAGAAGAATAAACTTTTATTGTTTTAGCAACAAATCTGTTCCGCTTTGCCTTTCCAACTAGACACAAAAGACTGTCTTTTGTTTCAGCACTGGAAAGCCTTTAACCTTGTTTGCAAACACTAGCAATTCATCTTCCACTTTATGTTTATCTGAGCAAGAATATGAAAATTGTTTAACGCTAAACAAGGAAAAAAAGCTTTTTTGTACAGTTGAGTGAATATTGAATGGGAATAATGCTCCTGAGTTTTGGGCAGAGGGCTATTATTTTTATTATTATGTTCATATCATGATCAAAATTGCATTGCTGGGCAAGGGAAGTGGTACTGTAACATTACTGCTAATTGAAAAAAAATTCTGAATGACTTCTTGTGAGGCAAAGATAACCAAAGACTCCATTAGCTCTTGTTTCACAGCTATTAAATTGTTGTTGATAACGCATCATCCTCAGATGGGTAAACCAAGTTTTAGCCCATTTCCCTGGTTTCTTGACTGTAAAGAAGTGGGCACCATGTGACTGAAAAGTAATCATCGGTGCCATGAATAAAGTCAATCAGTAAGTGAGTGACAAAACTCTCAGTTGAATTCAGAGCTTTTCACTTCCAGATATATGTCAATTTTCTTTCCTCTAAACATTTTTCAAAGCCACATATTTTCACCCAGATGGTCCAGATCCCTTATTCTCCTGCCGTATTGCTTTCATTTCAGTTATGCTTGAGTTTGTACTCCCAAGATAAATCACTGCATGTTATTGAGCTTGCATCTTTGCTATAAAAATGTACTCTAAACAAGCATGGACTGGGGGAGGATTCATGCACAGTGTGGGAGGGAAAAGGTGTTTTAACATTTCTTAATGTTGTAAAAGTCTGTATAGACTATGTGACAGTGAATGGCACTATGAAGTTTTATTGTTAGAACTTTGAAGGACCATTACACAAGGGTACAAGGATATTCTGGTTTTTGAAGAAGCAGCTGTAAAACCCTGACTGCTCTTGCTGTTAAATATTTTGTTTATACGACAAACAATTTTGAAAAAACTTCATTAATTTTTAACTTGTGATTTTACTTTTGACTTAGAAGCACAGACTCATAAGACATGAGAACAAATATTTCACAACCACAGACTAAACCTGATCTAGTACCTCTTGGAGAGTCATCTCTCTTCAAGTCACCTTCCTAACTTTCCCCTATCACTCTCTACCACCAATATGGAGAAAGGTAGATACTTCTAGAAGGTGAATAATTCTACCAGACTTCATTATTCATCTTCAAATTGCTCTCAGAAAGTGCTGATTTCTCTCTCCAATTTTATGGTGCACTTAGAAAAACAACTTTGACAAAATGCTTCAGATTGAATTAATCCCCTGTTAGGAATCTGCTTTGTCTTCAGTGGGAAATACTTGGTGCTGTGACTTAAAATTCTGAAAAGTAACATGATGCTCATATTTTTTTTTCCCCTGGTATATTTAAATGATTAATCCTGTGTATGAATGACAATTTAAATATTTGAGACTATGTGTGCTTTCCTGGACTACTCCCAAAGGAAAATTATGTAGAGAATCTGCTCGACAGGGAGAAATGGCAAATTTTAAATTTGAATTTTCTTTATTTTCCTATACCTATCCTCCTTTGCATATGTATTTTTATGTTGTATGTGAAGTGTGTTCATTGCATAATATTTATTATTTCTAAGGTAATGGAACCTAACATAAAATTAGGAACAAGTTCTATTACAAATAGCATTACAAAATGAAATATGCCACAGGCAGTTCCCACTCTGGAAAAAGCTTTCTCTCTTGGATGTAGGCTTCTATTTCTTTTTCTACTTACATAGAAAATTTACACTATTTTTCTATTTATGAGTTCCTTTTTTTAATCATATAGTAACTGCACTAATGATGAGTACATCCTGGTCAGTTCAGTTTGACCAAAAATTGAATTTAACTTTATTTTGTTCATGGATTTAAGAAAACTACCAATTTTTTGATAATTAATAAAATCATATTAATTGACTCAAGAAATTAAGAGTGGAGGAAGCCTTTCCTTGGACTGTCATATTTTCACATTATTATTTGGCTTTCCCCTTCCTAAAGCCATCTAGTTTTGTTACAAAAGTGATTGTTGTGTTTCTGCATCTGTTTATTCATCAACTTGTAAATAATTTTCTGCTCTAAATATGAGACAAAACAATATGAAATAAATGAGATAATTAAAAATGCATATGGAAATAATACTTGCTGTAATGCTTTTCCTTACATTCCCACCACAAGTTAAAGGCAAATTAGTTTGAGAATTAACTCTGAACTTCTACTCAACTTAAGCAATTAACCTAATTTGTTGTATTTACTTGCTATCCATGCCCACAATAGCACAGAGCTTATAGAATTTGCTGTAGTTGTAAAAATGAAAACACAGGAACTATTTTGGTTCAGGATGTCTAGATCAAAAACCTATCATCTGATTAAAGAACAAGGACTGCTCAGAACTATGAAAGAATGTTTGTTATTGTTTTAGGACACGTGTTTTGCAGGAATCATATGATAAGAAAATGACATGGAAAAAGTTTCTCTTTCGGACACCCTTGAATCAGCTGTTCTAATCTTGTTTTGACATATGTAGGAAAAAGCAATCAGGCAAGTTGTAATATGCTAATCCTGTTTCATCTTCTGATTTCTGTAATTGTGGTGACTGCTTCTGCTTCTGCAGTTTTGGAATGAGAGTTCTGAAATATTTTCTGTTGCCTGAAGTTTACAGAACTCTATCTGGGGAAAGATTTTAAAAGTAGTATAGAAAAAACTCTCAAAGAGTATTGTTTCTTTTCAGAAGATTTAACTAATAATTAGTATATCTAACAAGACATTTTCTGAACAACAGGTATCTAAAAGCACTTTACTGGAAAATGTCTAGTTTTGCTTCATTTTGGTAGAAAGGAGGAGCACACTGATTTACAGAAGTGAACCGAAGGAAATCAAGGTAGAACCAAGATGAGCTGAGATGTGAATTAAGTTCAAAGAGGTCACGAAAAATATTGCTGAAAATAGAGAATTCCCTTTTCTTAGACTCATTACAGACAAAGAAGATGATAGAGAGAGACCTGTATGAATGATATGCAATGTTGCCATTGCTTGCAGTGAAAAAGATTGCTCTCTGGAGGACTCAGTGTAAAAGATATAAAAGGTGTTCAGAATGGCATCTGATTTCAGTAGTGTAAGGTTTAAATGCATATTTCTCACCAATCTCTGCACTTACCTTCAAAAATGGATGGCCACATTGGATGCCAGTGTAAGGAAAGGCAAACAGGCAAGAAGAGCAATTATTCTCCAAGCTGTAACATGATATTCATTGTTGGAAATGCTGCCTGGTATTCAGGGGTAGAGATGTGCAAAATTCAGCTGGAAATGTTCACAAGAAACCTTGTGAACTTGAAAAAGTAAAGTCTTTCCTGCTTAGACAGGCCAGTTGGCCCAGATTACCTCCTGAAACTCTTTCCAGACTAAATGATCTTATGATTATATGACATTCTCAAAAGGTGGTTTTGTTTCACTTGAAATGGGTATTCAGATCAGGGCAAGACAGTGTCCTGAGCCAAACACTGCAGCACAACACTACTAGATATTTAATAAAGTAATGTTATAAAGTAATGTGAACATTGAGTAAAACTGATCATGAAGCTGTATATTGAAACTATGGTGAAAAAGATATTCCCTAAAAATCCAGCATGACAAAAAGCCTGAAGCATTTTCCACAAGAACTTCTGCACATATGCGTAAGTGCAATTAACAAGAATCTCATTTCCAGCAAAATTGAGGCAATTCATACGTCAGTAAGATCTACACATATTTGGTATATGTATCCTATAATAAATATCAGTTCCATTTCTCAATTTAAAAAGTTTATTCTTTAACTGAAGTTTTCAACACTGTGACACAGATAAATTGAAGTTAATATAAGTCACGGTATTAATAAAAATTCTTAGTTAAACACATGCTTAATACCCAGAATTTCAGTCCATATAGCCTCCAAAACAGGACATTTGGGTAATTTGTAACAAAAAGCTAAAGACTGAAACTGTTCAAAAGGCTTTCCTATAATATCCTGCAAGACAAAATAAAATGAGGGCAGCATTCTCTGTTGCCATGGAAACACAAATGTCCACTGCAAATTATGTGATGTTTAAAGTTATTTTCTATGCCAGTTCGATTGGTTTTTCTAAAATATCATGTTATTTTCACAGAGAGACAACACCCCTGCTGTTCTAAAGTTTAGAACTTTGTGAAAACAGATACATAAATGTTGCCTGGACCACCAGCCAAAGACTTTCTAAATTGGAACTTTTTTACATTTTCTTCTTTTGAGTAATAGGAAATGACTAAGTTCAGAGAGCTGAAAATCCCCTTATTGCTGGAAACTTCTCTATTGTTTTAGGCTGAAGACTCAAGGAAAACAAAAGGGGAATACACAGGACTGGATCACTAAAGAATTCCCCAGTCTGTGCAGGGAAGTGCAGGACTTCACATCCAGGTGGCAGGGTCTTTTCTAAACTTTACAGCCAGCAGTTCAGCCAAGGGCTGGGCTTACAGATCACCCCTTTCTGAAGCAAACAGGTCTGTAGCACATCTGATGTGAACCCCTGGGGCCCTCAAACAGACGCTGAGGTGTCTCTGCCCACCAGGTGGAGAGAGCCTTTGCAGTCCTTCCTAACAAGTTTGCAGGATCCCCCTCTCCCTGCCCCCAGACAGCGCCATGGGCAATCCTCTGGGATGACTCATCTGAAAAGGAAGATTTGCATTCTTTGAGGTTTCTGTGAAAACCCAGATGCTTGAAACCAGCTGAATAGTGACATATACCATCGGCATCCTCGGGAACACCACCCCTTGGGTGAACCCCAGAGAAAGATGCCCTTGCAGAGCTGTCATTAAATAGATGTTGCACAGCTCTGCTGTGCCTCAGCACACTCTTGTTTGAAGGGCCTGCTCTGCAGGAGGGAAAGCAGGAAACATCACATCTCCCGAAGTTCTCTGATAACACAGAGGAAAAACAATATTCCTTCCCTTCCCAGGGTTTCTAATGGCTACACAGAATATCAAGGGGGCACAAAGGCCAGAGGCAGGTCCCTTATACAAGCTGAGGAAGAAAGAGCAGTAAAGCTTCCAAAACATAAAGCCTGCAGCATCTGTGAGTTAGGCTGGAGTGGAGAGGGTAAAAAGTCAAGGACCTTAATTTAGTCTTCTCTTCCAGCTTTGCCACGTGATGCCCAGAACATCAATATTTAATGCAAAACTTGCAGAGTTTGATTTTGATCCCAAACTTCACATGGAGAAAATCTCATCAATAATTTTACTGAAGTCAACAGCTCATCTAGCATCGATCCAAACATTCCCACCAATTGTTTCTGACTAGCACAAAGGTTTTCTGAGCTTTATATGAATTAGTTCCAAGCTTTTTAAACCCCAGTATATGAAAGGCAAATAAATCGTTAACGCATATTGTTGACTTCCATGGCAGCATGCACCTTCCTTTGTTGCCTACCTCACTGGACCATGGATTCTGCCCAGGCAGTCCAGTACAGGTCTTTGCTGATATTGCAAACATCACAGTTGTTCCATCTAGGAACCTTTATTCAGTAAATGATTTATAAGTGCAGCAGATTAAACAGGGAAAAAGCAGCAACACTGACATAGTGCTCATGTGATGCAAGGCACAGCACCAGATTTCCATGGAGCAGCTCTATGTTTTCATGGTAAACAGCTTTTGAGACTCAGCAAACATTGTTTTGGGTTGCCTCAGGGAGTCAACTCATCCGCACTTGCTCTGACAGTGTCAGATGATTGTTCAGGCTTTCAAACATCACATGAATGAACGTCAGAGCTGCCTGAAGGCTCTCAAGCAGTGTGAGCTAAACTGAATTTTGCCACCTTGGAGATGAAGGGCTGAAGCATTGCTTGGCTTCCTAGCCAAGAGCGGACAGTCAGATGGAAATTGATGAGGGAGTGGAGAATGGGGATGGCAAACCCCAAAAATTGTGGTCAGTTACTGCTGATTTATCCTCCCTCATGTCTTAGTGGAAACCTTCCTTTCTTTTTCACTGACAGCAGGGGATGACCTGGGTTTCCAACCCACTGCTTCAGGAAATGGCACCAGCAGAGCCATAGCCTTTTTACCTTTCCTTTTGCCTGCTCTTTCTCCAAATTGCTTCATAACTTGCTGCCTCTGGCTTTTCTGTCACAGCATTCTCCTTCCTTGGTTGACACCGCACAGGGCTACAGATTCTGCCCAGGAAGTGTGGCACAGGTCAGGCTGTTATAGCAATTAGCACCATTATTTTTTTCAGTAAATGATTTATAAGCATGGCATATTCGACAGGAAAAACAGGTGGCTTGCTTTGCATACACCTGGGTCTGGTTGTGGTGAATGTTAAGGAATAACACTTACTAGCAATAAATAACGCAGGTCTTCTGATCTCCCACCAGAATTGTACTCAGAGAGGTCTGGAGTGCCTGCAGCTCAGCTGCAGCTTTTACTTTCTAAAGAAAACATTTCTACCCTAACTTTAGGGAATTTACGATGACAATGACTTTTTAGCCAAATTTCAAACAGAACAATTTTTCTATGCCCAGCCTAGTTTTTCTCCTAAGAGCTGAATTTGCTCTAGATGTATTTTATGACTCAGCACCCTGTCCTCGTAAGTCCCTGT
>VYZP01016498.1:0-15049 GCA_013400635.1 Hypocryptadius cinnamomeus | reverse complement strand
CCCCCCCCACCCCCTGAAAAGCAAGCTGGGTTTAATTGTGGTTCCTTCTGAACAGGGAACAACAAAAAAATCCTCTTTTGAAAGGAGGGAAAATGATAACCATGCTGTAAACATGACAGTCAGATGATGTGCCCCCCTTCTAGGTGAGGGACACGGTACTGGAGCCTGGCACACCCAGGGAGAGAACACAGAACACAAAAATGGGGGGACAGAGCCATTCCTGCCTCTGTTAGCAGGGCTGTGATGAAGCTGAAAACCAGCTGGACTGGAGGAAGGGATACCTGATTTACCATGGGGGCAGTGCATCAGCTTGGAGAGCCCCCAGAAAACCTTTCCTCATGGCTGCAGGGTGTCCAGAGAGGGGGGGTGCTGCCTGGGCTGCTGGAGAGGGCAGCAGAGGCAGCAGTGCCCCTCAGCTGAGGGGGTGACAGTGTGCTGCTGCAGGGCCCCTCAGGGACAGGCTCTGGGCTCTGATTCCTGGGACACAGCCCTTGCACAGAACAGCTCCAGCAGGACCAGAACCACTGGGGCTGCTGCAACACATTCCTAAGGGGATTAGAAGTCTCCAATCAGCCCCTTGTCCCATTTAGGAGCATCCCTTGGCATTCACTAACCTCCCATCAGCTCCCAGCCTGGTGTTATCACATCTGGAAGGCACCATCCACATTTTGGAGGTGGGGTAGGAACCCTTCCTGTGTTCATTAACAGAGACATCACTGCTGTGAAATCAGAGGTAAGCTGGAATGGCCCAAAGAGACAGAGCCTTGCTAGCTTGCAGGAAGCTTATAAATATGGATTAGGAGCTCTAAAAGGGTAGGAAATGCACTCCCCAGATCCAGAGTTAAAGACCTGGGGGCTGTCTCCTTCAGCCCAGTACCCAGAAGTGAGGCACATCACATACCACCTTTCCCTGAAATGCCAGTAAATCAACAGAGGGGACTTGAAAATAACAACTTTTTTCTTATATTTTCTTTTTTTTTTTTTTAAGCAGAAATATTTTTTTTTCTTGCTAAAGAAACAGGTCTAAAACAAACAATGTTGTCCAGAAAAAAAACCTTAAGTGCTGCCTTACACCTTTGGGTTGTGTAAAGAAGAAGGTGCTGCCAGTGAGGTCCCTGACCCCTCCCCAGCTCTGTGCTCCCAGTCCCACCCAGCAGCTCAGCCAAGCCCTGCCTTGTGCAGGAGGAGGGGACAAAAAGGACAGAGGACCTGCTCTGCCACTCTGCCACGACTCCCAGCCAGGAGAACCATCCAAAAAGCTGTGGCACATCACAGGGAGACGAGACATCAGTGAACAAGGAGATGCTGGGAGCAACAAGCCCCTTTGCATCTCCTCTTCCCTTGTTCCACTGCTCCTTCATTCCTCTCAAACGATGCTCTGCAGCCAGGCTGCCTGACCCACGTGGCCCCACACAGAAACGACTTAAAAACCAGCCTCAAGCACCTGTGTGATCATGAGAGCTCTGGCAGTAACATCCTTCACCCCCCCTTATCCCAAAGGCACACGGCAGTGCCAGACACTCCACTGTGTCACCGCAGGGCTGAGCGCTGTCCCCAGCGTCCCCCTCTGCAGCTGCACTGCCTCAGAAGCAAAGCCTGAGCCAGCTGGGCAGTGCCATCAGCCCAAACCCAGGTCTGGTAACAGGGTTAGTGCCAGAGGGGCTGTGGTGCCACTGGTGACAGCAAAGGAAGAGCAGAAGCATCTTTGGGAGGACATCCAGCCCCTTTCTGCACAGTCTGTGTGGGGAGCAGGAGGAAAGAAAAAACCCAGCCCTCCCTAGGCAAAAAAACCCCAAATCTCTGTCTCTCTGTGGCAATAAAAGGACCACGGTGGAGAGGAGCAAATCTAAGGCCAAGGTGAGTTTAAGACAATGCCAGAGCTGCTGTGCCCCAGGCCAGGCCTTACAAAGCACTGGGACAGGAGCAGCCATGGTGGAGAGGGAGGTGACAGCCCTGCCCTGAGGGGCTGTTTCTCCTGATCAGAGTGGTCACTGCTCCAGTCTGAGCTGACAAACCCAGTGAGCACCAGGCTCACCCAGGAAGCATCCAGCCATCAGTGCAAGTACAATCCAGACAGGGTCCTGCCCCAGTTCCCTGCCTGGAGCTCCTGGGAAAGCCACCCCAAGTTCCAGCCAGCATCCCTCAGCGCAGAGCCACGCTTATCCCAGGCAGGAGGGTGCTGTGGTGAGAAGGGGCTGCTGACAGGGTCTTCCCAGTCCAAGTTGCCCCCTGCAGCCCAGGAGGACACGGCCAGTACCAGCTGGTGGCCTGCCAGGTGTTACAAGCTCTCTGAGGAGCTGAAGGGGACGAACTTGGCGTGTTTGCTCGGGGACACTGGCACCTGCCCATCGGCCTCCTCGCTCAGCTTGAAGAACATCTCCTGCTCACGCTTCTTCTGGTTCAGCTCGTCCTCCAGGGCCTTGAGCAAAGAGAACAACACAAGAGCTGTGTTTGAGATCGTTCTGGAGCTATGGGCACTGTCCCCTCCAGCCAGCCAGGACACCCTGCTCACAGCCAGGAGGCCCCACCTTCTTCCGTGGTCTCAGCTTGTCCCGCCACTCCTTCATGTGCTGGTTGTGGTTCTCATCCAGGGACTTCAGCTTCTGGGTTTCGTGCTCGATCAGGAGGTGACACTTCTCATTCTAAAAACACATCAGCAAACACAACACCCATCAGCAGCTGGAGCTGTACATCCAGTGGTCAAATGTTGGATTAAGCTGTTTTCTGACTTAGGGATGGGGTAACTGAGAGGTGTTTTAAAAACTTTTATTCCATTTTCAGTCTCATGCGAAGGGTGAGACAATGCAGATGTTATAATTTATGCTATTACAATCTTAGGTTAATTATTTCTTAATTATAATACATTATAAAGTGTTTCTTGGCTTATCAGCTTTAGTTACATCTATTTCTTACAGTCAAACAGGATTTGTCTTGGGCAGGGACATTCAGAGCTCTGAGCTCCATGTTTAGACTCAATGTCTTGGGCAGGGACATTCAGAGCTCTGAGGTCCATGTTTAGACATGGCAACAAAAACCTCTCAAAGCAAGAGCAAGGGGACATCAACCCCTGACAGTCCTCTGCAGCCACTTCTCCAGAGGCTGAGCCCTGCACAGGCAGCTCTGGCAGACCAAGCCATGAGGGACGAGTACCTGGAGATGCTGGAGCTCGTTGGTGTTGCTCTCACACTGGGCCTGCATGTCCTTCATCTGCGACTCGTGCTTCTGCTGCTGGTGCAGCCGCTCTGCTTTCTGCCTCTTCTCCTCCTGCAGAGCAAACTGGAAGACAGAAAAGCAATGTGTAGGCAGCATTGCCCTGGTCTCTGGGGCTGCCTGAGAGACCAGCCCAGCTTCCATTATTGCACAGGAAAGAAGGAATTTGTGTTGCTTCCCAACACAAGTCAGGATGGAGGCAGCGCTGAAAACCACACGTGACGCCACAAAACAGAGCCCTCCAACCCAGCAGTAAGGTAAACTCTGGAAACAGGAATTTGGGAAAACGCAGCTTTCTCCCCACACTGTGCCAAGCCTCAACTCCTGGTGCCTTTTCAGGCCCTGACCTGTTTGATCTTCTCCCTCTGCTCGGAGGCGCTGCCGCTGGAGTGGATGTGGAGGCTCTTCTTGTACATGGCCATGCGGGTCTTGCCCTCGCTGCGCTGGATTTTGGGCAGCCGGGCCCTCTCCTGCTGCTGCCTCACCTTCAGCTGCTCCAGCATGCGCTGGTTGTAGCGCTGCATCTGCTCCCTTTCCTGCAGGGCACACAGGGCTCAGAGAGGAGGGACACCTCCCCAGAGCCCCGAGGAGAACAGGGACAGCTGGAGGGCAGATTTGGGAGTAGCCTGGAGGTGGCTGGTGACACTCCAAAGGGATAAGGGGGGATGGCAAGGGCTGGACATGCTGGGAAAGCAGAGGAGAAAGGGCTGGAAGTACCAGTCTTCACTCCATGCTCTAGGAGTCAACCATGCCAAATCCTGGGCAGTGGCAGATTTCCAGAAAAGCCCCCCAGAATTCCCAGCTTCTTGCACATTAAATGCCCACAACACAGAGCACACGTCCCAGGCAAGAAGGCTTCATTGCCTTCTTGACACCAGCTTTACTCTGGTCCTTTTTCACTAATAATGACCAAGCCCTTTAACTCCCAACCCACCCTTAGAATTACAGAATTCATAGAATTACAGAATATTCTGAATTGGAAGGGACCCACAAGGATCATAGAGTCCAGCTCTTAAGTGAATGGCCCATATAGGGACAGAACATACAACCTTGGTGATTTTCCCCCTTTCAGAAAGAAGAGAAGAGAAACACCCAGGGACACCTGGACACTTTGCTGACACACAGCAGCATGGGAAGGTGCAAAGCCTTCACCTTCTCATGCTTCCGGAGCAGCTCGTGCCTCTGGAGGAAATACTGGTCCTTCAGCTGCTGCTTGATGAGCTGGTGCTTCTCCTGCTGCTGACGCTCTTCCAGATCCCAGATGCAAGCTTCCCGGTCTGTGGGGAGGAGAAGGAGCAGGAGATCACCCACCCTGGCCTCTCATCCTGGTCACACAAAGTGTCCCAAGCCCGAGAGACCTCTGTGCACACCAACAGCGCAGCAGATGTTGGGGGTGATCATTCACCTCCTGTTTTCCAAGAGAAATTGGTTGCAAACCATATTGGAACCTGATTTCTTGCAATTATGAAGCCTAATTGGTTCATATTTGTAAAGCACTTTAAAGATTAAAGCACTAAGTATTATTATTGTTAAACATTTAGACAGGACCTGGCAAGGCTGGTTTTTTCCACATCCCTTCCTGCCAGCTTGCAACTCTGTCACAGCATCTGCTGCGTGGGAAGAGCCAGGGCTGGATAAACCCATGGTTGCAGCACTCCCTCCCCTCCCTCACAGCCTTTGCCACCCACCTCTCATCAGCTGCTGCTTCTTGTTGAGGCACTCACGCTCCTTGTCACAGATCTCTCTTTTGTTCTGGGCAATGATGTTCTTCATGGCCTGCTCCAGGTCCTCCTTCTGCTTGGCCAAAAACTCCTGTTCCTGTTAACAAACCAGCAGTGCCACCATGGGCTCTCCTTCTGCTGCAGCTTGGAAAGCAGCTGCTGGTGTTTCAGAACCTGCCAGTCCCTCCAGCAGGAAGGATGCTTTATTCTACTGCACATTTCCCAGTCTTGGAACTGGGGGGATCTTCCCTGAGTCTCACCATGGTTTGTTTTTTCTGGGTGAAGTCGTCCATCTTCGCCTTCAGGTTCCCTTTGCGCTGCTGCCGTGGCAGCTTCTCAACCTCGTTCTTGACCTGTGGGGAGGAAATTAAATTTCCCTGCAGGACACTTTAGGCCAGGAGCAACCCTACCTCGAGTCACTGAAGAGCTCAGGAATCACCCAAAAGGACCTCAGGAACCACCCAAAACCATCTCAGGAGCCACCCAAAAAACCTCAGGAATCACTCAAAAGGACCTCAGGAATCACCCAAAACCATATCAGGAACCACCCAAAAGCAAGACTTTCCTCATAAAACACCAACTGCTTTCCTCTCAAGTTCTGCCACGAGAAATGCTGAACTTCCCAGGAAGAAAGAGATGCAGGAAATCATCTTCCCTCCCTCCCAGGCCCAATTTTCACCTCTTTCTTCATCTGCTTGAGCTGCTCCAGGAAGCGGGCGTGGTCGCGCTCCTGCTCCAGGCGGATGCGCTTGGCCTCCTCGCGCCGGCGCAGGGCGTGCTCCTGCTCCATCCTCTCGATCTGCTGCTTCTGCTGCCGCTCCAGGTTCTCCAGCTCCGTGTCATAGAACTTCTTCTTTGCCTGCCCAGGAAAGGAACCGAGGAAACAGGTCAGCCTCGGCCTCCTCTCCGCTTCGTCGGCTTCCAAAAGTTTAAAAAGAAAAGTGAAAAGAGAAAAAAATAAAAGGGGGCAGGGGGTTGTTCCTGCTTGGATTGAGCCTTTTTACAGAGGAGGGAAACTTCCAACCAACACCTCACAAAATTTGGAGCTCTGTGCCCCAACAGTGCCCTCGTGCCATGGAAGGAGATCTTTAAGGTCCCTTCCAACCCTAACCATTGTGTGATTAGGTACAATATTATTTTACTTCAACAGAAGGGACCAAGTGTGTGAGGCCAGTTTATTCAATTTACACTCAAAGCCTTGCCAGATTTCCTGCTGTCACACTCAGGCCGTGCTGCTTTCTTATTTAAAGGCTTTTTTCTTCCCTGTGAATTACAACAGCACTATAAACTGTTTCTCACAGTAGCCATGAACAGACATAAAAGAAAAGATCATTAAAGAGAGAAAGTCCAGAACAACCCTTTCCCTGCTACACCCTGCCAGGAAAAGGCTGCCAGTGTTTCCCAGGGTGCTTAATGCCCACAAAACCTCCATCCTCCATCCATGCTGCAAATCCCAGAGGGGTTCCTGTGATGCCCAAGGCTGTTGCAACCCAGAGAGCATCCCCGTGCGTGCGGGGCACCTGCAGAGGAGTTGGGTTCCCAGCTGATTCCCAAGGGTTTTCCCTGCCCTCCTACCATCATTTCCTGCTCGAAGCGCCGCAGCATCTGCTCCTGCTGCAGCTGGTGTTTGCTGTTCAGCTGGGCCTGGTTCCTGTGCTCCTCCTTCTGCAGGAGACGCAGCTCCCGCAGCTCCTGGCGCCTGCAGAGGGGCAGGGTGTGGCAGGGGCACAGAGAGATGCAGGGTCAGGCAGGGTGGGAGGGATGTGATGGGCAGGGACAGTTCCATCCACAAGCAGAGCATTTCAGCAGGGAGTGGAAGCAGCCCACAGCAGCCTGCCCTGCTCTGAGCACAGGCAGCAGGGAGATCCCGGCTGCCTGATGTGCTGCAGGCGCTGGGACACTGCAGGAAGCAGGATGATACTCATGGGAACTGCTGGAAAAGCACCAGCTCCCACAGGTAAGGCCCCTTAGCATTCACAGCTTCCCAAACAAGCCCTGGCAAGGCTCCTGGGGTGGTTCTGCAGGGACTGGTGTCCCCAGCAGCCCAAATACCCATTGTGCCAGCTGGGTTAGTGCTCACTGCTCCTCAAGTCCCAAGCTGGACTGCTCTGGCCTGGCCTCTGTGCTCTGTGTCCATTCTTATTCACACCTGGGTGGCAAAAGGAGCAGTTTCCCAAATTCTGACCTATCTATGATGACATTGCATCCCTCCCCTCATCCAGCTCACTAGTAAATGAGCTCTGCTAATGAGCTTTTACATAAATCTGATATTGGGGCTGAGGAATAAGGCAGCCACAGGGACACAGTGTTTAGGACAAATTATCCTCTCAGGGAGTCCCCAAGAGCAGCACGAGGGAGCCTGGAATTGGGCATCAAATGAAACAATTTGTATTTTAATTATTTTAAGGGCCTTTCATTTCAGTGCTAGAAACAGCAGCTCCTCTTTCTGAGAATAAGTCAGGGAGGTTTGAAAGCTGTGAGATCTGCAAGGAGGGAGGATACACCCATGAATATTAAATAATGCTCCAGGAGTTTACAACTCCCTTGGCCATTCTGTTAATGAAGTCTGAGGAGATTTGAGAACAAAAGGGAGAGGAACATCTTGAGAAGATTTCTTAGTTAATTTCCACTGAGCCAGGCATCTGCAGCCCTGGGGGCACATTCAGTCATTCTCAGAGGACAGAGCCAGCCACAACAAACCTCCCCTAGTCACAGTCTTGCTGCATCTTGAGCTGAATCCCTCCTTCCCCTGTCCAAGTGGGACCAAGACAACAAAAAGGACTTTAGGTCGTTCCTGGATTAGCTCAGAGAGAGGAAAACCCTGCCCTCCCTCCATCCCAGTGCCCCACTTGCCTGAGGAACCTCATTTCTTCATCCTTCTTCTCATCCTCACTGATGATCTTGGAGGTGGTGACGCTCACCTCCACCCCGTCCACCACGAACTTGCGGGTGCGTTTCAGGGTCTTCTTCTGCATCCGGGAGTCCTGGGGTGGGCAGGGAGGAGAGGAGGGGCCATCAAGCAGCTCCCCAGGGCTGCAAGAGCTCGACTGGAGCCCTCAGAGCAATTTTAATGCTCTGTTATTCATGAGGAACATACAGAAGGAAACCACACGGAGCACAAACCATCAGTGAATTTCAAGATCCAGCCTCGCTACCAAACCACAGAGCAGCAGGACTTCCACCCTGAAGAAACCTGACTCACCTCCCAAAGACCCTTCCTCACCATGATCTGACATGGCTTACTCCCTGAAAAACCAAAAAAACTCCTTTCCCCTCCTAAAGGACCAACTCAGAGAGCAAATCTCTGTGTGGCATTGTATTCTTCCTCCTCAAGGATTCCAGGTGTCCTGGAAAGGAGGAGGAGGAGGAAATTCCTGTGCAAGAGCATCACATTTCCAATCATTAGGGATTGCAGGCTGCTCTGGGGGATGTTGGCTCTCCAGCTCCCAGCAGGAGGTGGGGAAGGTTTTGCCAAGAAAGGTTTTTAGGCACGTTTCTGTGCCGGGAAGTTCTCACTCATGCAGGCAATGTGACAAAGATCTTGTGCAACACATCCCTCTGCCCCCTCAAGTCACAACATTTCTTCTCCTAGAGCTCAGCAAATACCATTCCAGTTATTTTGCCTCTTCCTCGAAGCCCTGCTGACCTGGGCAGCTCCAGGTCAAGCATTCCCAGCCTCCAGGAAGCTTTAGGAAAAGCCAAGAAGCCTGTGAAGTCTTTGTGCAGTCCCTGCTGACACAAACTAGGCCAGATGTAGGGCAGGTTGGGAAAACTGAGAGGCACAAGCCCAGATGAACTTTTTCCTGGGATCAGGTGTGCTAAGGAAGGGCAGCAGAGTGATGGACTATGGATGAAGTTTAGGAAGCCCCATTTGGGGTTTCACCCTTGAGCAAGGACAAGTCATGGTCATGGCATGGTTACTCCACACAAAATAGACACAAGACATCAGACTTCCCCTAAATTTCAGTGGCCTGGCACAGAAGAGGACACATGAACCTTCTGCAGCTCCCCCAAGAGCTCTTCCTTCACTTGAGGGCATGCCACGTCCCCCTGGCACAGCTCAACCCAGCTGTAACTGCTGTGCTGGCCTGAGCCCAGCTGGGACAGGCAACATGGAAAACAAACCCTGGAAAGCTTTCCCTGGGGAAGGGCTCCTCCCTCCTGCATGTTCTCCAGCACCCTCTGGCACCACTCTCACCTTGAGGGAGATGGAGCCGCTCTCCCTGTTGAGGGACAGGTCAGCAGACAAGGAGATGGTGAGGTCCATGCTCTCGGAGGCCGAAGTGCTGCCGGAATCCGAGTCCCTTTTGGAGCGGGGGAATGGCCCCAGGGGCTCCAGGCTTCCATTGGCCAGCTTCTCCTCACTGAAGTTCTCCAGGAAAACACTCTCTGGTCGCTCCACGATGCTCTTCCTCTCCCCCATGCTCTTCCTCTCTCCAAGGCTCTTCCTCTCCTCAAGGTTCTTCCCCTCCCTGATGCTCTTCCTCTCCTCAATGCTCTCCCTCTCCTCAAGGCTCTTCCCCTCCCCAATGCTCTTCCTCTCCCCAGTGCTCTTCCTCTCCCTGATGCTCTCCCTCTCCCCGATGCTCTTCCTCTCCTCAAGGCTTTTCCTCTCCTCCCTGCCTGGCCTGGGCTCCTTGTTCCCCTCCGTTGAGTTTCCCAAATGTCCCGGCTGCAGGATGATGTCCGGCTTGTCCTGGGTGGCCGAGGAGGCTGAGCTGAGTTTTGTGGAGTGGTTGCTCTCTAGTTTGTCACTGTCACTGCTCATCCCGTTGTCTGAGGCTTTGTGGCTCTGGCTCTCTGTGGTGTCCTTGCCAGTCCCCATGGAGCCGTTCACAGCTTTGGGCAAGGACGAGTCCGGAGGTTTCTCCCCATCAAGGCTCAGCTGGCTCACCTCGGACGGGTCCCGCTTGTGCTTCCCAGGGGGCTGCAAAGACAGAAAAGGGCAGATGTTGGGTTTGGCACCACCACTCAACACAACTGCAAGGGCTACAAGGCAGAGCAAAGTCACCCTGCACTAAACTGGGAGGGAATTTCCCTTTTAGGGCATCTGCCCTGGGATGCTTCCATCTTTCCCCAGGTTTGTGGCCCCAAGGATCCTGGGGGGAAGGAAGAGGAACAATGAAAAAGCCCCAGAACCTGCACATCCTTAAGAGGCAGATGAGGAATTTGCATACCAAACTCGTTTTTCCATGGCTAACTCCACTGTGGATGAGCCACTTCCCTTTGTGACAGAGGAGGGAGGTTGAGACATGTCCCCAAGCAGCTCTGAGATGTCCCCTTCAAAGATCCAAGCCCAGGGGCAGATCTGCCCAGCTCCCTCCTTGGTCTGGTGATCCCTCCACATGCTGCTGGCTTTGCTTCCACTCCAGCTTCACCAGCCTGCATCAGGGCTTATTTCCCTTTTTTTTTCCCTTTTCCTTTTGTTTTTTAACCATTTTTCCTGAGCCCCTCCTGTGAGTGGGCACTGGGCCACCCCCCAGCACCATTATTTCTCCATGCCCTTGGCAGCCACCAAAACCCACCCCCTCCCCGGTCGATCAACCACTTCCCCTCCACCTGATGTGACCCCAAACAGTTTTTGGAAGCTGAAAAAATCGCCAGGTTCTTTCCCCCAGCGCAGCCACTGTGGTGAAGCTGCTCACCGAGGCAGACTCCGAGGAGTCATCCTCCTCTGCTTCATCCCGACTGTCCTCGATCTCCTCCATCACCTCAGCCTTGGCCTCGGCCACCAGCTCCCGCAGGGCCCTGTTGCTGGTGACCTTGCTGACAAAGGGATGCTGGAAACCAAGCACAATGAAAATGTCAGGTGGCCAAAGTCACACCTTGTGAGCCCAAGGATGACTTTTGGCTTTCAAAGACCTGAGGGTGTTGTTCCTTCCAGTGTCACTGGGATTCACCCCCAGAGGAATTCACAGGAGAGAAGTTGGCTGAGGTTCAGGGCACACCGAACCTCAGATGTTCCCCAAAGCTGCTTTATGACAGCAGCCCCCCCAAAAAAGCAGCAGCAGCATTTAAACAAGGGGACATCTGCCCACAGAATGTCACCAGGAGCAGTCTGCAGGATCCCTGGGAGCAAACAGAGCCTGGGGGGAGGTTTAATTGGAATGGGGCTGGAATCACTCAGTGCTCACAGCACNTCCCATGGGAAACCCTGTGCTCAGTAATTCTGATTATTTGTATGACAAGCAGCAACAGGGCCAGATCAGGAACCAGGTTTTGCCTTTAGCTGTGCTGGCAGCAGATGGTGGGGACTGAGCCCCAGCTCCTGTGCAGAGGCAGGGCAGGACACAGCAGCTGTCCCCCAAAGAGAGCCCATGGCAGGAGCTGTTTGGGGATAAGGAGCCATCCCCAGAGCCCCAGTGGGAAAGGGTGGCTGTGAAGGACCTGGAACCCCATAGGAGGGCACCCTCAGCCTGCAAAGTGCAGCTCTGAGCTCCAGAGTGTGGCCCTGATGTCACTTCTGGACAGCTCCAGAGGCAGCTCCCACCCTGCCTGCTGCCTGTGACAATGACTGTGACTGCTGTGACAATGACTGTGACTGCTGTGACAATGCTGGGACTCCAGGGCTCTGACAGTAATTTGCTGCTGGCTGACCTGCAGCAGCTTTCATGATTTATAAATAAGTAAATTAATAAAATAAAGAAATAAATAAAAATTAACTAGCTGGTTTTCTTTAAATTAACTGGCTAGTTTTCTTTTAATGCAGAATTGGCTTTCCAGACTTCAGGGAAAGCAGTTCTGGAGCTCTTGGCCATCTCCAGCTTTAGAGAAAAATCTGTCTTTCATACACATGGGTTGTTTTGAGAACAGCCAAGGGGTCACTCCTGGTTTTGGGGGGTCTGTGGGCAAACAGCAGCTCTCCCTGTGCTGCCTGGACACTGGCTGCCCTCAGCCAGCAGTGCCTTCCCAGCCCCTTGCACACAGCTGGACCCAGAATACAGCTAAAACCCTACTCAAATGAAAGAAAACTGCTAAAAACAACTGGTTTTAATCCGTGTGTGAGCTGGGAGATGCTCCCTGGGCTGCCCCCTCACCATTTGGAAGGGCAGCTGAGCGTGGGCGGGTCGGACTTGGCGATCTTCAGCAGGACCCTCATGGGGTTGAGCTCATGGTGGGGTGGCTCAATCTGGGCCATCTCGATCAGGGTGATCCCCAGGGACCAGATGTCAGCCTTGTAGTCGTAGGGAGTGTCCTTCATGGTCTCACACATCACCACCTCCGGGGCCATCCTGCGAAGGGCAGAGCGGGGCCGGGGTGACGCCTGGCAGCAGCAATTAAACCCTTCAAATAACCCACAGAGCTGCAGAAAACACAGATTTTCCCCCCAGTGCTGCAGAAAACACAGCTTTTCCCCCCAGCTCCGGGCTTCAGAAGCAGCAGCATCTTTTCCACGGGGTGCAGCCCCCTCCCTCCTCGGCAGAAAACCCCCAGGCCGTTGACATCTGGCGCGGATGTTGCCTCAGAGCATCAATTAATCCCTGCAATTCCGCTCCTCCAGCGAGTCGGGTGATTTAGAGGTTGTGTTTCTGGGGCAGGGACTCGTTCCCATGTGCTTGGAGTGGCTTCAAAGCCCATCTCACCCCCGGGGTAGGGGGAGAAGGGGGAGCATACTCGTGTGACCCTCGCTCCAAGCCTGGAGCACTGTGACCCCTCAGCAGCACACAGAGCTCCCACACCACTGAGGCTGCTCACAGCTCTGCTCAGGGAAGGAAAACCCTTGAAATGTGCAGAAAATGGCCAAGAATCCTCATTCAGATCCTCCCACCCTAAGGCACCGTGGTCCAACACACCCCAAAGCTTCAGAGCAAACCTGATTTTCAGGAGTGAAGCCCTTCATGAACACAGGACTTCTCAGCAAGCAGGGACTCACCAGTAAGGGGTCCCAATGAAGGAATCTCGCTTCTGCAAGGTTTTCATGTTCTTGGCAGACACTCCAAAGTCAGCTGCAAAAAGCAGTAACATTAGAGGCTGGAGGAAAGCTGAAAAACCCTTCTGAGTTAGCACACTTGGCTGAGACAGACTGGAAAGCAAACAACACACACTGGAGGCAAGAACGTGATGCCACGAGCTGTGTCCTCCAAGCTGAGCATCAGGAATTGAACTTGGTTTGAGGTACATGTCCCCCAGGATTTTCCTCTCCCACGTACTATAAAACAGGCACAACAACCCCTCCTGCCAAACCTTACACATCTAGGAGGAAATGGAGCTCTCTTCTGCAAACAAAAGCAGCTCCATGGCAGATTTCAGGATTATTTCCTAGCAGAAAGCCCAATTTTAGAGCAGAAAAACCAAAGTGCTGTTACATTCCTCCACAGCAGATTTCAGAACTTATTTCCTACGAAAAAGCCTGATTTTAAAGCAGAAAAACCAAAGTGCTGTTCCATTCCTTCTCTCCCAGCCACTGCAAGATGCCTCTCCCTGATTTTGTCCCTTCTGAGCTGAAGTCGACCCAAATCGAGCTGGTCAGACCTGCAGGGGGTACTGAGCCCACCCCAGGTGAGCTTGCTCTCTGGGACAGCCCTGGTGGCAGCTGGAGGAGCTGTCACCCATCCCCAGCCTGAGCTCAGGGTGTCCCTGCCTGGGGGTCACCCTCCTGCAGACAAATCCACCCTCTCCTCCCCCAGCAGGTCGCTGGGTGCCAATTTAACTCCAGAGCAGAGTGAGCTGGCAAAGGAACCCTTTGGCAGCGCTCCCCCTGTCACCACTAAACTGCTGTGCAGATAAGAGGAATTCTTCCAGCTCCCAGCCCTGCCAACTGGCACCCTGCTCAGGATGCTCAGCAGGCCAAAAGGCACAGAAATCGGGTTCAGAGAGGGATTAAACAAACTCAGGGAAGAAAAATCCATCGGGGGCTTGAGCTGGCTGTGCCCTGGGGGCTCAGCAGAGCACGCAGCTCCATTTGCCTTTCCCTGGAACCAAACCTTCCCCTCCTCGTCCTGCTGCTCCTCCTGCAGCAGAGGAGCATCCCTCAATCCCAGCACACTCAGGGACACCCAAACCTGAGAAATCCAGCTCCAGCTGTCCCTGGGGGTGGTGCCAGGGGCTGACTCACCCAGCTTGATGTCCCCATCCTGGGTGAGGAGCACATTGCCAGCCTTCAGGTCCCTGTGGATGATCCTTTTGCTGTGCAGGTAGTGCAGAGCTTCCAACATCTGGCGGCAAATCACCTGGATCTGGGGCTCAGTCAGACCCCGGTCCAGCTCTGCAGGGAGGGACAGGGAGGTCAAACAGGACAGGGATAAAGAGATGCTCACCTGAGCAGCAGGAAGGCCCAGGTGACCCAGCAGAGCATGGCAAAGCCACTGTCCCTGTGTCAGAGCAGCAGGGGACGATGGAAATCAGCTTGTAAAGGTGATTTATTATCTATGCCAGCACTTGCAGCAGAATTTCCACCTCTTGGAGCTGCTGGCTCCTTGCTCCCTCCTGGGAATGCTCACTGGAACAGTGGGGGAGGGGGATGAGGAGGGGGAGCCAGAAATGCTTGGGGTGGGGTCTGAACTGCAAATTCCCTGACAATTTGGGAAGACAGACAGGCTGGGTCTCAGCCAGCTGCTGTGAGAGGAGGGAGCTGCACTGGGCTCAGACACAGGCATGAACACCAGCAGCCCTCATTCCCCAGGGAAAGGGGAACCAGGGAATGATCCCTGCTGTGGGGGTGCAGTGCAGCCCCCTAGACATCCCCAGGGACACAGCACTTCCCAAAGGAACACGATTTGAATGCTCAGCAGGGTTATCCCTATCCACTGCTCGGAGCTGGTGTTTTGGGTAGCACCAGTGCCAGAGTTCAAGGAGTGTTTGGACACTCTCAGGCACATGATGGGATTCTTGAGGCTGTCCTGTGCAGGGTCAGGAGCTGGATTTTGTGTGTCCCTTCCAGCTGAGGATGTTTTGTGATTCAGTGATTCGATTTCTGGTGCTCACAGGGACAGGTGTGACCTCCCTGCTGAGCTCTGCTGGGCCACCTCCACCAGGCCAGGGTGACAGCTCTGCAGAGCATCCCCCCTCCAGATGGCCAGCATCTCCTGAGCTGCCCTCCCTCCTCGGCAGGGCCTCTGCAGTGCAGATCCCTCCTCCAGCAGAGCACAGCAGAGCAGGGCTCAGACAGCACCAGATGG
>VYZP01016478.1:10072-34455 GCA_013400635.1 Hypocryptadius cinnamomeus | reverse complement strand
ACAGCTACAACTTCCTACATTCTTCAAAAAATGTGCCCCTTGGATGAACTTTGCTTCATCCACATTTGCCATAACAGGATGAACAGCACTGCCCTACACTCCATGGATATTAATTACTCTGTAGTCATTAAGCCAAAGGAACAAGCACATTTTATTAAAATACCTTAATGTGAAGCAATTAAACCTGTGATAATAATTTTGAGAAAACAGAATTTACACGCAATTATGTTTTAACCAGCCATTTGTAGAGTACAAACCATCTACTGCCAAGGTCATAAAACACAGACACACAACTGAATTAACACAGGTACAAGAGACTCGTTGTAGTATCAAGTTTTCATGTTTGACTTTTTTTAATATGTTAGTACCCTTCCCTAAATGATGGAATAATTCAGAATTTCAGAAGACAGATGGACTATGCCCCATCTCCAAGGCTTCCTGTCTGTATTCTCAGTGCTTACTCTCACAGCCAATATTGCTGTGAGGACAAATAAAACATATTGCCATCGAGAAAAACTTCTGAACAGAGACAGAGCTAAATCCTTCTTCCCTGAATTTCAGATTGTTTATAGTGTGATGCACAACTGTTGTCAACACAACAAAAAGAATGAAAAACTCAAAGTGAAACTGTCATGCTCTTTCCAGCAGGAGAAGAACCTATGAACTGGACTGAGTGGACTGACTTGAAGGGAAGGATAGAATACGTAGAAAACAAATTTGGCTTCTAAAGAAGGCCACCATGCAAGAACTGAAGAATGATAGGAATGGAACAAATATTTCCATTAGGTAGCCTTGTGTTCACAATCTATTCAATTTAAAGAAGCGCCAGCAAAACAGTTGTTTCTTGAAACCTTTTGTCTCTGTGAATGAACCACCTCTTTTTGCCAGGGAACAGACACTAATTCACAGGATCACAGAATAGATTAGGTTGGAAAAGACCTTTGAGGTTGTTAAGTCCAACCCATGACTTATCACCACCTTGTAAACTAATTCAGAAGGTACATAATACAATTTAAAATAAAATAGTTAACTTAAAATCATTACAAAAATTTTTCCAGATAAGCAAACACTGAAGGCCATGGAGAAAACTTGGTACCCTGACTGCTGAAATGGACTTCAGTTTAAAAATAATTTGAGAATTTTTTTCTTCCTAGTTTTAAAAAAATGACAAAGACTCAGGTATCAATTTCCCAATTCAACAGAGTAATCAAACCTGGCAGAGGTCCATTTTGCCCTTGGAAAGCAAAATATTTTGACTGTATATAATTTTAAACAGTTAAAAATTCATGAAGATACAATTACTGATTACTGGCTGAACAAGTTGCACACAGAGCAACAGTTAGAGAAGTATTGTTTTTCCATCTGCTTTGAAATAGAACAAAACAAATGACGGGAGAATCAGAATTTCTCTGTGCAAATACATCCAAGTAATTTGTTCTTGTTCCCAGCTGTAATGCAGGAGCCTGTAAACCTTGAGAGGACTGCACAGCAACCCAGCCTCCTGCATGTGTATTACAGGAGCTGCAAACTCTAGATTTCCAGTCCTAAAGATAGCCATTCTTCCACACTGCCAGGAGTCACATGAGTGAGTCAGCAGCAAAGCTTCATGGCTGACAGGCTTACACTTACTACACTTTAACCCTGTCTCGACCGGGAGACTCACAGACAAGCAAATACTTTAGTGACCTACCTGAATTTTAAAAAAACCCAACAAAAACAGTGCTGTATTTCTTAACCATCTGACTTCCATCCTATTAGTAAATGCAGTGGGGAGAGAACCTAATGTAGGTACTTGAAGGGGTTAAATCTACCCTAAGCTGAATTTGACAGAGTATATTGCTACACTGTAATTGGCTGGAATTTGGGTCAGGAAATTTAACGAGGAGCCTGTAAGCTTTAGCTAGTGATTTTACTTTGGATGAGAGAAGAGAAGCAACTATTTATTTTCAGACAATCTAAGCTCTGGATGCATGTAAAAACTACAGATTCTTGTTAAGTTCTATGACAACAGTAAGTCTAAACCACATTTGTACTTAGTTACCACCACACAAGAAGGACTTTAAAGTCATGCAACCTAAAATAACCTTTCTTCATTCAGGATACTAAAAACTTATTTTGAATTGTAGTATGAATTTATTAATTTCATACGTGATTATTCATGAATAACATTTAGAAATGAAAAATCAATCCAAATTCAAACATCAACAAAGCAAAACAAATTTATTTTGATTCTTATGTATAAGTAAAAAGAGCAAATTGAAGGAAAAAAATTACTTTAGACTTCATTTGATTAAACTGCATGTAGAAGACAATATTGTTGTATTTAAATTGTATCTACATCCAAGTCATAGAGCTATCCCAGGTCTTACCTGCATAGCACTCTTGCCCATTTTAACTACTTCAAAGAGCATCATGTTTTCCACACCATTCTGTTGGTGATGTCCATTCATCTGATTCGGACCACCGGGTTTCCCTCCTCCGTTTCCACTTTTTCCCTTCTCTGCTGGTCCTTTTTTTCCTTTTTTACAGGTCTGCAATCACACACACAAGAGGTTTTATTTAATTATCATGGAGTATTAAAAAAAAGAAATCACTATCCATACTGTGACAAATATAGGCAAGGCCTTTGATTTTCAGCAACCATATTTTTTTAAATGTCAGTGTATCTGTGTGTCTCTCTGTGGGTATGTATATGTATATATATAAAATAAAAATTCAAAAGTTGAGAACAGCTGATCCTGAATGATACAAAGACCAGCAAGAACTCTACAGATTCCTCCTTCCTTCATTTAAAATCTTTAAGCAACTAAATATGTGATTAGTGATAGTGTATAACGCAGATCTTTCTCGTGTTTAAATTGTAAAACAGATTATACATATTTCCTTTTAAACAGCTAAGGCAATTTCCTTAACACATCACAAAGTCTCCTCTGCAATTCATTAACCTTTTGCTTTTTCATTTGAGTAAGATGGCAAGTGGGGGGCGGGGGGGAGGGGGGTGAGGAAGAGCAGACAGGTGTGTTTGTATTTGATTTCCCAAATTAAGTATGACTTACAGAAAGAAGAAAGAACATTAAGTACAAATTACATGACAGTTGTATAAAATCCATCACCACCTCTCCACAACCAGGTGCTCTGCACTGGTACAGGCTCATGGGGTGTCCAGTGAGGGGTCAGCAGGGAAGCCCAGGCCAGCACACAGCAGGGAAGGAGCCACACGTTTGTGGCTGTGAGGCCTATGAAAGGCACATGGGGAGGACAACTGTCCCAGGAAGGGAGAGAGGGGCTGGGAACTGGGTTTAGACCTCCCACTCCACTACTGTAACCTCCTGTCTGCAACCTGTTAAAAAAACTCTTAACTGAATTATTGTTCTGTTCGCTTTTCAAACTAAAAGACACAGAATACATGATGAATTTAAGTACAGGATGGAAAATATGCCAAGGGACTGATCAAATCAAAGCTTATCCTTTCCTCCCCTGCCTCCCTTATGCCTTCAGAGCACTAAGAAAATATCACAGGAACAGTCAAGATGAAGCATTTCCATGCAAATACAAATATGAACTCTCTTCACAGAACACTTGCATTTTCAGAAAATATTCCTTCTTGCTCATTCAACTTCAAAGAAAGTGCTAAACTCTTCAATTCATAACAGTACAGGTGTTTCAGTATCCCCGAAGAGTGAACATACTTTGCCTTTGCCTTGTTTTTGGTTTTTTCCTTCAATATCCTCAAAGTCTGTATCAGAAGAGAAGTGTGTTTCAGACTCCCTGCAAGGATAAAAAGACAAACCATTCACACATTTCATCAGAAACATTCTTAAACATACTATATAAAAACACAGTATGCTCTCAGTCCAGTAAGTCAACACCAAAGGGGATGAACTGGATTCTTTTGGTCTGCTTAAAATAATCACTTTACTTCTCTATCCAAAAGTGTAATCTGTACCTAATTCTAAATCTTGGAAACTCAAATGTCAGTTTCTTAAAAACTGTGGGAAGACAAAAGGCTTAGTAAAATTATGTCAAAAACACCAAGGAACTGATGCCTGAGGGAAGCCATTAATTTGGCTATAACTAAAGGATCTGGAATGACATATTTTAAATATTAAGTGACTCATCCCAGTTAAGGCCAATATTTCAACTACTTGATTTAAAATCAGATTTTTAAAAAAAATTTTAAAACTTATTTAAGTTACTGCTGAATTAATGCTCAATAAAAAAATTTAAAATGCTTTTACCAACATCTCAATAGAAAATAAAAATAGAACACTATCCTTTATTATGTTTCCTTATTTCCAAGATAAAGTAAACCATAACAAAAAAGACATAGTATATTTACAAATAGAACAACAAATTTTTAAAACACTTACTGAAGGAGAGTAAAATCAGTTGGTATTTCTGGAGCTGCTATCATTTCTTTATCATCTTCTGGAACACCACTGTATTAGAAAGATATTCAAAAAGCAGTCTGAAGTGCAAGCTTACTTTTCTTTCTTCCTTTGTAGCAGACAACTTCTAGAATGAAATAAATAAAAAAATACAGTGAAAATTGTTCCACATATGGAAGGATAAAAAGTTGGAAACACAGAAAATGTAGATCACACCATGCTCTGTTTCCAACCAAGCTTTTTCCTGTTTTAGATTTTGAGTCCTCTCTTGATCCTACTACAAAGTGACTCCACAAATGGTAAAAGCATTGGTGTAAAATAATAATACAGCAATACTGTAAAAAAACCCAACCAAACAAAATGTAACAATAAAAAAAACCAACCCAAACACCCTCAAACAAACAAAAAACAAACAAACAACCTCAAAAAAATCTTAAAAAAAAAAAAAGCCAAAACCAAAAAAAATACCCCACGTTTTCTGATTAGGAAGAGCAAAGTGGAATGGTTTTCATTAACACCTCTAAGTAGCAGAGCCCAGAACTGACCACACTAGGGTAATTCTAGTTCTAGTTGACCAAACCAATACCAGACTTAATGTTGAACTTGAAGCACAGTATGTGTATACTTCAAGACATTACATATAGCAACTTTGCACCTCCAACTTGCCAACTTCCATGTAATTTTCCATAAATATAATCTCTAACAAGTTCTTATAACCAACTGCTTCACAACTCCATGTCTTCCATAGTTGATAAACCAGACTTACAACAGGTCTAACATTTGAAGCATTTGACAAGACTCTTAGGAGTATCAAGGAAGATAATGCTATCCACATAGTATAAAGGAAAACATTGGAAACACAACTGTTTTAGCAAGAAAATAAAAGATTGTGAAATACTTGTTTTAAACTTCATTATACTACTGTTCATTATAATAAATTTAGGTTTTTCTCTAATTTTTCCTGTCATCAATGGGGAAAAAAAATCTCCCTGGATACTTCAAAAGCAAGTTTTAGCCATCTGCTAGGTTTTCTATGTCACTTGGCTCCCCAGGCTAAGTTTTACACAGTGAAATTAAGAAAGTATGATGTTCAGGTATTTTAAAGACAGAATAGCAAGGAGAAAAACCTTCAGAGTCAGCCTGCTGACTCTACAGCTTTCTGGAGTGATTAGGTATTTGAGGGAAAGATTTAATTTTGGCATGCTAAGCACATGTTGCTCACAGTCTGGAAGCTCTGCTCCAGAGACTGCATTTCAACTGAGCATGTGGCAGAGAGGCTGGACAGGTTTTCTCCTGCAAGTGCTTATTCCGAATGCTAGGGGCCACTGTAGCTTCCAGATTTAGAGAGATGAGAGAAACCATAAACTCTGAACTTATTAAGTTGTCTTTCTTCACATTTCACATAATTACATTAAAGTAGAGAACCACAGTGGAAATATATAGTGGCAAAGGCAAGGAGGTTCAAGATGATCAATCTCAAGACAGTCTGCAACTACAAAAGCATGTTCCATCCAAAACACAGCAGAAGATAAAAAGCTTCAAGAAAAACCATGCTGCAGAATGGCAGCACCCCCTGCCACTGCATTCTTCCCTCCTCTAAAGGCACCACATGGGCACATGAGCAGTGCACTCCATTCACACTCTCTGTAGCAAACCCTGCCCAGCCACTCACCATTGTAGGCTCTGCCAATTAAGTATCACCCAATTAAAGTCCCCACTAAAATGGGCAAAATACAACTCAAGTATTTTTCCCCAAGATTCTCAAGTTAAACTGGTTCAATAGCAAATATCCAGGCACAGGAAACACAAGACTGCATAGCCACCAGCAGGGGAGGGAAGGGTAAAACTCCCTTCTTTGGTGGCAAGGTGCTATCATACCATCAAGGCCATCTGTGAAATTCCACGCTCAGAAGCTAACATATCGAAAAGCTTTACACTTTGGAACTGTTTCATGTACTTTGTATTTATTTATCTCTTAATATTCACTTTTATTCCAATCAGCAACTCGAACTTGGAAAAAAGGACACACTTTAATGACTTGGTCATCAGGCTGGCACCTGCTCAGCTGTACAGGGAGGGGGCAATAGAAAAAAGAAAAATGAAAAAGGAAGATGAGCATCCACACAAGTTCTTTTTGAGGCACGCTTGTGATTCAGTCCCAGTGCAAAGCAGAGATGCAAACTTCAAAAACCACACTGCTCAGTTTCAAGTTCAACCCGTCTATCAATGTGCTGGTATTTGATTCCTTCTAGTTTACATTTTTCAATGTAAAGAGGCAAGACATCTATTAAAGTAACAATCTGGATCCCAGCAAATTGACTCCTTATATGAAACCCAAACATACCATCCTACAAAATTTTGCAAAAATCTCGATAAATTCTTATAATCCCAGAAATTAGAGAAAAAAACCCCAAAACTATGAAAAAGAATTGGCAAGTTATTAGACTACTTGTTCTCTACATCAAACAAGCCAAATAAATCAGTAACAAAAGCAGTCTGCCATTTACGCCAACTTGAACTTCTTGTCAAACTGTTCATCCTAGCACAGACCACAGAACACGAGAGAAAACGCAGCATTTGTCAGCATCACCTCCTAGAAAAGAACAGACATATCAAGTTCTTGCCTGATGCTGAAGTATTAACTACTGAGATTCATATTTTTTGGTTTTTTCTTGAAGGTAGAACAAACTTAGCCCTCATGAGTGCAATTATATACTAGTATTCTGGAAAACAGAAGCTAGAGCTGAACACCTGGCAACCGTGCACAAAGAGTGTAACAGATCTCAGGCGTCAAGCTAAAGTTCCAGCAATGACCAAAAAACCCCCTGCATTTGTCCTACTAGAGAATAATCTTAACAAGATGTGCACACAAACAGAATGAAGGTCTTCAGATGCTCAGCAGCAGGGCCAACTCAGTCCAGTAAGCCCTCTCTGGTAGTGGCCAAGAGAAGCTGCCCAAGAAAGAACACTATTTTCTTTACAGCTAAGTTTCCCTGAATGCCTTCCTGGCATCCAGAAATAATCTATGGATTTTGCTGGCCAGAGAGGTTGTCCCTATACTTCACAACCCCTTATTTTTTTCCATTAGTATTTTCAAATAGTTTTTGAACTCAATACTCAATGGAGGGTCTTCCATCCAAGAACTCCCACAGCCAAATTCCATACTACAAAAAGGCATATTCTTTGCCTTGAATTTATTACTTTCCAACTTTATGTCATGTTCTTTTCTTCTGATATGGGAGAAAAGCGACACTGGTCATTCCCCAAGATCCTTTATCTCATTAAACACCTTCTGAAATTCAAGACTACTGCCAGCCATGTCTTCTTCATGCCCACACTGGATGACTCATTCAAAGCACGTGGTTCAGGAAGTCAATAAGGAAGGATGCTTATAAGAATGATTTTTCCTACCAAAACTTTTTAAATATATCAAGTTCATGTATCACAGTGAAATCTGAAAAGAAAGAAGTGAAATTCTTGCAGATGTCATTCCGAACAGTGCAAGTCTACATTATCTATTAAGAGAGTTCTAATAAACAAATTGTTTTAAGAACTCTAGGAAGTTAACTCTAAACTAAACTGTATCATAAAAATTAGCTCTTGAGTTTCTTTCTGGCATGTTCACAGAACTCCAACTTTAATTTTCCCAAGCAGATACTGAAATCTCTCAAGCCTGTGAAAACTTTAAAAGCCATTCAACTTTGTGAAATCATAATTAAATTATTAACTATAAAAAGAAAATGTATCCTGCTGAAGGATCACAAGGTGGAGCTCTAGCCTAAAGCTAACTGAAGAAACTCCAAAAGACAGGTCATCCAGAGGTTGACCTAGTTATTTCTCTGCAATAAACTTTATAAGAGGTTGCTAAAATTTCAATAATATTGTAGCACATTTCCTTTAGATTTGTATTTAGATTGTTGACACTAGAAGATTTCTTCATCTTTTTGAAATAAAGGCACATACATGTTTGATTCCAATGACTCTTACAAAGACAAAAATGCATACAGCTACTGTAGTATGACTAGTCTCAGTATTTGGCTTTCAAAGCAACCAGAATAATTTCAAAAAACATGATAAGAGCAGAAATAATATATCCCTTTATTGTACCTTGCTATTTAAAACTTTGCTAACAAAACATCACTGAACTAAAAAACCTACTGGAACAACAGGAGCAGTCCAGCAACAGTAATCATACATAATGTTTCCAACTATAAATATAGGAGGGGTTCCTACTTAAAAGAATTTGACTGTTAAAAGCAAGAGGCAAGCATGAAACACTATCAAGACTCCAAAAGCACAGTCACTGAAAAACAGATTTAAACATTAAAGGCCATTTATCCCTATTACATGAATATTCAGGTATGGCTGTGATTAACTCAAATACACTGGTCAAATGTTGACTCTGCCAAAAATTGAGAGAAGTCACCAGCACAATTCACACAAAAACACATATGCTGTCATCAGCAGTTACTGAGGGCTACCTGTCCTCCCACAATTCCTATTACATGCACAGATCTATCAGTGAATTCAGTGAGCAGCGTTTGCTCTAAGAATATACCTAATTATGTATGTATATACACACACAATAAACAATCACAAAAACAGTCCCAAATGTTTGTGTTTTGTACACTTGTGTAAATGCAGTAACTCCAGTGTTATTGATCAAGTTCACTGTGAGGTTTCAGGTAGATGGGTTTTGGTTGGGGAGTGTTCTCTATACAGGCTGTTTATTTTGGCTGCTGTTGGATCCTTGGCATCTGTCACCTGGAAGTTTTATAATGCAAATCAGTAAGACAGTTATCACTCTGCTGGGAAGACAGAGATGCAAAGTTGAAAAAATGGCTACATAGCCAGGACAAAGACTTGGGTAATGTGGAATAGGCTGTTCAGAGATGTATTGATTTTTTCTCTGTAATTCAATTAATCACCTGTAAAATCAAGGACATACTTAATTCAGAAAATTAGAACTTCTCAAACTATGATGCTAAAGAGTATGGCTGAAGTTCATCTCTGAATTATTTACCTATCCATGAATGAGAGATGCTGATGATTCAGGACCAATTACGCAGCAGCAACAGCTAAAATGCTAGTCAGATAAAATTCAAATAAAGGTTCAGAAATACGTCCAGTATTTTCCCTCAACTATTTTGGAAGAGAAAGACAGTATCAACTACATTATACCCCTTACTCCTTTTTTCTTATAAATTAGAATGTGCCTAAGCTTTTGTTTGATAAAAAAGGCTCAGTTATTCAGGAAAGAAAAAACAAAAAAATCCACACAAATCTGCTTCTTCATATTCCTTTTGCTTCTATTTCTGTAAGTGGACTTGTAAGCAAGATTTTGAGCAAGTGCATGACATTCTCTACAGACCTCAAAGAGTGTGTTATTTCTACTAATAGTACACAACCTAGTATTTCAGCTGCCAACAAGCTTTGAAGCAATTCTGCAACTTCAGTAAAACACAGAAAACATACTTAAAGTGTAATTCTGTAATGTAACTGTACTTTAATATCAGTTATAATCATATCAGCAGTTTTGATCATATTAAGATAGTGCAATCAAGAGTAAACAAAACAATAATGTAATTAATACCTTCATCTGTGTGGTCACTTCTGTGACGTTTGCTGAACAAATGAGAGTTGCAATGCCTTTACAGAAAGACCTGAACTAGAGACCATCAATCTACATTCTTCCTTGCTTACCAAGAGAGACAGGGTGAATATACACAGCACCAGTCCACTGTGCCAAAGCCACTGAACGGTTAACATGCCAACAAAGAACCTGAATGACTGAATTCTTATCTTTTCAGTCTCTTTCTTCATATTTTTTCACTAAATTTCCAGCTGTTACACCCCCTCCACATCACTTGGTACCATATACCTCTCAGTCTTTCAAAAAATTTTAAAAAGCCATGTTATGATGGTTGTTGATTTTATGCCATCACTACAATTTTTCCCCTGGCCTGCTCTTTATTAATCTTTTATAACATTTGCTCTACAGTTCATACAACAAGTCTACTGAGTAAGTGGGAAAGAGCCATCTCAGAACACGCTTTTCCAACACCGTGGGCTGTTACTGCAAGCAGTAGGTTTTCCTTTCCTCTCTCTAAACACACAGCAAAGTTTCTGCTCATTCTGGCACTCAGGCAAACCAGCAGCAAGCAAATCATAAAACCAAAACCATTTCCTTTCACCATGATTAGTCCTCCATTGGATCAGCCAACTGAATCAACTCCTCCTGCAGCCACACAGGTCACTGGATGCAGCATGGGCAGCTGGACTCTACCTTCACAACAAAGCCAATGAGGAGCTTTGCCAGGGTCAGAGCATCACCACCAGCAGCAGAGCTCTGCTATGACACAGCACCTCATACACCAGCATGGCAAACTGCAGGACCTGCATGGTTCCTGCCAGGATTCCTACCCTTCTCTTGGGAGAGCCACTGCCAGAAACCTGCAGTTCTGTGTGGCTGAGCAGGCACCAAGACCCCAATCGCCCACCGGCTCCCACTCACACACCTGCCAAGGGAGGAACAGCCCTGCAGACAAGCATCGTGCCTGGGACACACACAGCACCTGTGACAGCACCTTCTGTCTCTGAGTTCATCAGGCACCTGCCCAGCCTCAGCTGTCTCCTCAAAACATTCTCCCTACTCCTTTTCCATACGCATTTCCTCCATCCTCATTATACAGCAGATAGCACACGTACCTGCAGAACCAGCCACCTCTCACCACCCCTCAGCCAGAAGCCAGCTGAGAGCATCTGAGAGCCCCCAGACCCTGAGAGAGCCAGCCAGGAAACAGCCAAGAACATGGGAACACAGGCCCTCAGAGGTAATGCACACACCAGTCAACACAAAGCAAAATTTGTCTTCACGGTTCTATGCTGTGAAAGCAAAATCTTAAACAGGCTTTATTGAGGGGGAGAAGGAAGAATGAAAGAAAAAACAAATTTAGATGGCATATGAAAGAAGTCAGGCTAAAACTCAAAGTTGAGACTTTACCCCAATTTTAGAGACTTGAAAAGTGAATAATATACAAAGACCTTTGTACCACCCTAGTAAGCCTGGCAATCTCAACTACACCACCAAAGAACCCTCTTCTCATTAAAAATAGTTTTTGATTTTTGCTAGTTTTATTAAACATGTGTAACAACTATTACAGAAGGAAAAGAGCTTGCTACAGTGAGTGCTTCACAGTCATAGGATTGCTCATTAAAGTACCATTAATAACATCCATATCTTTAATGAAGTTAAATGCTATTCTGAAACGTAAGTACACTGTTACTGCTGGGGTCCTATGAGGTTTTTATAGTGGCAACTAGTAATTCACACTGTCCAGTAAAATGTGGCTTTAAAACACTCAATACATGCATTACAATATCTGAAAGATTATTGAACTGTACAGGAAATGCAACTATTATGCTTATTAAAGGGGAAAATAGCTGTGTTACTCTCTAATGATCCTGCCCAACAATATTCCCAAGCTTTGTTAAAACACACCTGAAATTCCCATGTATCTTTTAAATGGTTTGGGTTTGGATGTCTTAAAAAACGCAAAGGTAAGATAACAAACGTAGAAGTTACACCTCATTGTGTTTGCCACATCTTTCCCTGCCAAAGAAGAGATTGCTTCCAGATGTTGTAGTCTGACTGCATGGAAAATTAGGCTCTTAGGAAAAATAAAAGCCAAGTCAGATAACAACCAAAACTTGAAAAAAATAAATAAATGGGGGAAAAAAGTGGGGGAAAAAGCCACATATGCCTACTTAAGTCAAAAAAGGAGTACTGGTTCATTTATGATACAAGACAAGCACACCCTCCAGCTGCCTAAATGCCATAAATTTCCAAACTAAACCACAGAATAGAACAATATGCCTCTTCACATACTGATTTTTCAAAAATGTATTTTGCACATCCCCTCAAAATCTTTGCTCTTGTAAAAGCTAGGGAGGAAGACATGCACAGTCCACAGCAAGCAGGTAAGCTGCCCCACAGCATATCCTTGAGCAGAATTAGCATTGTTCAAATGTACAGCCAACAGCAAGGAATTACTTCAGTAGACAGGGTGGAAGCAGGGTTTTCCAACTGACAAGGTATCCCCCATCTAGCAAGTTCTGGTTTTTGTTCTGCAACTGATCAATGCGAGCCTGCAAGTCGCCTCACTTAGTGGAGTCCCACTGCTTTCCCTCCTACCATACAGATTTTCCTCTTTAAAAAGTCCAGGTCACTAGGGGTTTGTGCCCAAAACTTTGGGCATTTTTAAGAACAACTGCATCTGATTACAAATTCTGGAAGAGGGACTATACAAGAGCATACTGCAATAGCTTCAGCTGCTATTCCAAGATACAGTCATGAAATAAGGGAAAACCCTATAAAATAAAACTATGGAAAAGTGGGAAGTAAAATCTCTCAAGCACATCTCCCAGTCAGCCCAGGTCACAGTACACTTGGGACAGTCCTTTGCAGAGCTCCCTGTACTCCCTCGCATGTTGATCCCAAGCCTTCCAAGATCAGAAGGCAAAAAGAGACCAACTCTGTTCTACATTTGGTCAGCTCAGACTCACCAGTTTATTAGCTGAAGCTTAACACCATTCAAAAATGTTTGAACTGGCTCTAGACAGTAAGCAAAAGAGACTAAATTCACCACAGAAATAAACAGAAAGGAATATAGACACAAGCCAAATGGTGTTAGTCTTACCTGGACCTTTAATTTTAAAACAACAACAACAACAAAATTTTAAATGGGGAGAAGGATACTTAATTCAATATAATCCTGCTATCTTCTGCCCAACCAGCCCAGCTCTTTTTCTACCAGGCCTGGGCTACAGCAAGGCCATCACTGCCCAGGACTGCCCTGGGCCACCTGCAGGGCCGTGGCTGCTCTGCACCCAGCGCTGGGCGCTCTCCCACCCACCCCATCCATCACCGCTGCACCCACAGTCTCACGGCAGCACTGGAAAATTAATTCAAAGGGCAGCTCCAAAGACTGCCATTACCTTGCCATCCATGTCCATCCTTCCCTGGCCCAAACGAAAATCTATACCATCAAAAAGGAAAAGGAATATTTAAGAAAAAAAAAAAAATATTGCGCCACATCCAAACCAAGCAGTGTGAAGCTAAAACCTAAGCCTTTCATAAGTGGATTATGGTTCCTTCAACAACCATACTAAATAATCATCCTTACAAAATAAAATTCAAACAAACTACACATGTATGCAAAAGTTGGCTTTCCTTCTAAAACAGAAGAAATAAAGATAAAAACCTTGTTGTCGTTCATTAAAAACTTATCTCAGCAACTCTGCCAACCTCAGAACATCTGTGCTCCATACATCCTCAGTCATAACTTAAACATTTTTAATACCCAAGATTTTGTTCCTGTTCTCCCTCGTAACATTTGGGCTAAAAGCCCAATTGGTTTGTTCAGAGATGTGCAGTACTGAATACCAATTTTATACAGAACAGTAGTTGTGATGTGCATGGCTTTCCCCCATACAATTTAGAGAACTGAATATATCCAAAACGAAGAATCTTCATAACCCATTAATTAATTAATCAATGGAAAAAAAAATACATATTATCACCACTAAGTCCAAACGCGACTCTCTCCTTTTCCTTTATTCATCCTAAAACAGAGTCCTCTTAAAACAATTTTGTGGGAGAGATGACTGGCACTGAAGCCTCATGTATGGAGACCTAGAGTTAACTACTGACATTCACTGAACATCCAGAGGAAAGCAGCCTGGCCACTTGTATACGTCTTAAGAATATTGCAAAAATATTGGCATTATTTAAATCAATCAATTTTTTCAATTCTCTAATTGCTTACTTGTGGCAGGTAAAAAATTAAGCCAACTGAGAGTGCTCTAACAAACCAGGCCTGTTTTATGAAAGCTAACAGGAAAAAGAGTATCAAACACAGGCTTTTTAGAGACCAATCTTATTTCACCGAGTAAGCTGACAAATATTGAGCAAGTCTTGATGTGTGTAAAATGTTCTGAGGAAAAGGTAGTGAAATTTGTCCTTTTGAAGTTATCTTCCATTATAAGTGCCTCTATTACTGTGCAGGACTATCCTTTACACAGGAGCACCCATTCTACATAGACCTAAAATATACAAGCAGAGCTAGTTAAATCAACCAAAATTAAACCTTTGGTTTCTTCATTTAATCTTTAAAGAAAAAAAGATATCCATAAAGTTGTACCCCTACATGTTTGCTTTTGAGCAAATTCATCATGTAAATAAAGCTAGTAGTTCCCTCCTCTTTCAAAAGATAGTTATACCCTGCAGCTAAATTTATATTATGTTGAAAACTCATAACATTATGCAAGTACCACAATTTGTAGTATTTTATTTGAGCCATGTTCAATACAATGAAAATATTAAAACTACAGCTATCAGACTTATCAGCTCAGCAACACAGTAGAAGCTGTTGAGATAACATACTTACTTTCAGCCTTTTTCCTGTATTTTCTTTTCTTTTTTTTTTTTTAAAAAAGGAGCAGTAGTGCCAGATGTCTCTTAAACAAGCTACATGTGCTATGATTTCTCCCCCTTCCCCCACTCCAAGAGAGGCATTCTGTAGCAGGGTGCAACCCCATAGGACCAGTGAGCTGAATTCCCAACTGCCCCATTTTTCCAGCACCTGGAGGTACCAATCCCCTCACCTCCAGCACATGGAACAAGGCTTGCATGTTAAATATCACTTTCTTTTTTCTTCCCTCCAGCTGAGACAAAAATGCCATTTTGGGCATAAGGAAAGAAATCCAGCTTTTGTTTTTAGCTGATGTCACACACAAAAAGAACATCCTTTTTTAGCCATCATAGCTTGCCAGCTCCTCCACCACAGGGCATACCAAAAACCATTTCTGCTTGCTAAAAGTTAGCTGGTAAGTATATATAAAAGATAAAATAAGGTTACATTGCAGTGTTGACTGAATTTACATCAGCTACAGCTTAGCTTGTACAGCTGTTTCATAATCATGATTTTGTGTGGCAAATTCAGACACAGTTACTGTTGACCAAACTTTCCCAGGACTCTTAACAGGATACTATTGAGGAGAGGAGGAGCTTGGGGAGGCAGGGAACTTTACTAGATTGATAATTACCATTTCACTGGAGAAGAAAAAAAACCAAACCAAACCAAAAAAAATAAATAAAAAAAATAAAATAAATAATAAAAAAAAACCACCACCAACCCAACTCAAAAAAACTAATGAAACTATTTCGTATGCTTTGGCATAGAGTCAGATCTATTAATGGCAACTCATCTGCAGTGACAATTAAAGCTAATATTCTGAACTTGCAAACAGAGAAGACTGAAGACCTGACAAATCCCACCCTGCTGACTTTCATAGCATGGGAGGTAACCTCTTCCATCCAGAGGGATGGAAAAGTCAACTGCCACAGGAAAAGTCACCGGAGGACAACTAACAAATCTATAGTTGTCCAACAACTGCACAGAAAGATACCTTATTCACCATAGTTCCTGCTTTTAATTTATTATTTGAACTGTGTCATCTTCTTGTGGTTTTCAGTTTATGATACTATTTGCCTTATCAGTTTGCAATTACCTCTAATTATTAGAACAAGAATGGCCAGAATGCAAGTGCTGTATCTCTCACCATGTCTTCCCCAACAATTGCTGTAGTTTTGCAATTAACTGCATTCCTACTCCTAGCACAGGTTTCCCTGTTTTGTACCAAATACTTGCCCCCCACCTCCCCACACTCAAATCAGAAACAGGTTACTCAGCAACTGAGAACACAACACACTGTTACATGTAGAGTTTTTCAACTCTCATTCTCTGACATTTCTCAGTAAATTAAAATTCCAAGTATTTTGAACAGGTGGACAGAAGAGGGATTATTTAAAATAGGCAATACCTCTTGCAGAGTGCTTTGATCTTTCTACTGCATTTTATGTTGTGCACTGATGCAATGCTGAAATAAGTCAATACATTTTCTCTAAACACATATTTAATTTTCTGAAATAGAATTTCAATCTTGTTGAATCCCTCATATTAAGTTATTCAGTTCTCCTAGATACCTACTCAATAGCAGTGTTTCTTTGACTTAATTAGTTACCATCAATTATATAATTATTTATTACTCCTGTGTTGAACTCAGCAGGCTCTGCTCCTACTCATGTCTAACAGATTTGGTTCTCCAATTACTTCTACCAGAAATCTGTGATCACCACTCAGGATTGTTACATCAAATCATAACACCTAATGGCAAATAACTTTTTAACTAGGTAAGATTCTGCAAAATCATTTACTACTTACAACAAGTTCACAGCTCCTGAAACCATAACTTGCTTACAAAAGAAAACTTAATTACACACAGTTTATCATCACAGGGTTGGGCTATACATTATGGGAAAAGGGAAGATATTTAAAATTAGGTAACTGGATTAGGATTCATGCACGTTTAAATACCTTTATACAGAAAATAACCTAGCATGCTTCAGTATCATCAAGTACCAAATTTTTTCAAGTCATCATTTTAATGCCCCAGGCACCAATTTCAAAAACACCGGATGAACAATGAGCTTGTTCTACTATTACACTACAGTAATCTCTTTACATTACTAATGCAAACTGCCAATTTTATGTTCTTACTCAAAAAGTCACTTACCGTTTAGAACTGCTGTGGCAATAAATCAGCAGTATAGGATTCTCCAGTAATCAGGATTACAAGTATAATATCTTGTTTTAATGGAAATGGAATTCCTTTACAGGCATTCCACTGCAAGTTAATATCACCTGACAAAGTAGCTACACATAATGTTTAGTTACAGTAACACAATGCTCCAACTGAAACGTATTTACCATCTCTCCTTTAGGTTGCCCACATTAACTAAATGTAATCACTTTTAATGTTTCAGAGTACGGTTTAATTGCTCACCTAACATATATTTAAAAACTCTCATTGTTTTGGTCATGATCTGCTACACAAGTGTCAAAACACCGGTTACTAGTCAATCAACTGCTCTGGAGAAGTAACTGTATAAACCTTATTGAAACACACTTAGCAGGTATATCTGGGAAGACTCAAATGTCAATAACCAAAAGTTATGTCTTTCCAAGACTTTTCTTCTCCCTATTTCAGCATCATTGACTGTTGCTTTCCCATGGACATAACATTAAGAAGAGTCTATGTATTAAAATCACATTCTGTTTGCAGTAAGTTTCCTATCGCCCACAGCACACGTGCCAGGGGTCATTGATACATATACCTGGATCCTCTGTGATTCCAAGACCTTGAAAGGCAAGACTAATATTCCACACAGAGGATGCTTTCTTGGCATCTGACTGCCTTGGTCTTGAAACAGTATAAAACAATTTCCAGCAGAAGTTAAGAGGTAATATCATTCAATCTAATTGTTAGACAAGAACATTTTTATCCGAGTGTAAATCAGGTCTGGCAGTTGTTCAGCTTGACCTCCACTCACTATAATCTTGCCCTAGGGTATGAAAATCCTAGATCATTAAATGCTACAAATTTCGTTTTGCAAGCAACCTAAAGTGAACCTACAATCAGAGCCACAGTTTTCAACTGCTGTTAAGTGTTGCAGACAATAGTGATAATAGATAACACGATGTTAAACTGGGCTTTTCTTTGGCAGATTTTAGGTTTGGTTTTTTTGTGGATTTTTTTTTTTTTTAAAGATACACAACTACTATCTCTCTCCTTAGCATATGATTTTTTTTTATTTCAGGGTGTTTTTGAGATTAAGGGAAAGTGACTATTCCCTAAATTCAGAGGCCAAGAGAAAAACAACGTGCTGTTTTTTAAAATTTAGAGAGTTTTTTCAGTTGGAAGTTTTTGAACTTTTTCTGAGAAAAGATGGGTTAAGACAAAGCTGCCCACTTCTTTCAGTTATGAGAAACATTTTTAAATGCCAACTTTCCTACAATTCTCTAGACAGTCAACAGACATTTTAGGAACTGCCACCAATTCATTACTGTGAAACAGATGCCTGCCAAAAAAATCAATTACAGAACATAAATTTTATTACTATGTGAATTAACTTAAGACTTCATATGCTAAGTGCAAAACTACCCCAGAACTGCAGATCCTAGTATAATAATACAAGGTACACTAAGAAAACAAGGCAGAAAGAAAAAACCACCAGAAAGGCATGTAAGCACTTCTTGCAGCTGATGATAGCAAGATAGACCTGCTAGGCCACAAAGTGGTAAAATTCCTCTTGTGCAAGTCTCAGCTGCAGGGGAGGAACAAAGGTAAGAACGGCAGCCCAGCAGAGAGAGGGGGAGCCAGACAGCAGCAGCGAAGCTCTGAAAAGGTCAGAGAAGACGAATGATGGCCCCAAACAAGCAGCAATTAGCTCCTCCTGAACTCAACTTACGTGGTAAGGAAAGGTCTAAGGACACAGCTGGAGTAGATGAAAGACTAAAGCGTGAGAATGGGAAAGTCACAGCTGTTCAACAGCAAAAGAAAATCACAGCATACAAACACCATCTGACAAAAGAAAAAAGCTTTCGCAAGACCCAGAGATATCATTCAATTTACAGAAATCTGCGTAGGTCTCCAAGGCAATTAACTCCAATTAACGTCCATGTATGTTAATAAAAAAAGACAGCATAGCAAGTGTTAAAATTTAGATATCAAATATTAGTACTGAATTTACACACAGTAAACATACCACCAGTGAAAAGTTCTACATAAGCCTTTTCACTCTTGTAGTAATACCTAAAAATAGTACTCCATCAAAATTGTTGTTCACACAGCTTTCTCACAAACAAATGCATAAAACTCTTAACACCTAGGACATAATTAAGCAAATAATTCTGGCATTTTATGACTACAAAAAAAAATCCAATCCACAAAGGATACATTACCCTTTTAGGCCTAACAGAATGTCCTCAGGACTCTCTGTACCATACACAAATACACATCTCTTCCTTCCAAGCAAAATAATTGTATAATGATTACAGACTACCAGGATACATTCTGCAGCAAGGAAAATTTAACCATTCTTTACATTACAATATTTCTGTATTTAATTCTGTATTACAGCCCAACCTGAATACACACATTTTAGAACAGCAATCACAGTCCCCTAAAGCCCCCCAAAAGAACATTTAATGGAGAAAATTAAAGTTGTTTCAATCGCTATGCTAAGCACTGCATAGTATAAATTGAGAATTTTAACAATATCAACAACCTGACTTTCCCAATAATTAATACCCTTAATTTAAATAGAAGGAAAAACATCAATTTGCAGAGAAAAAGACAATTGTCCAACACTATTTCCAGAAGCAGACACCAAAATATTTTCATGTCCTCCAATAACTCTGAAGAAAACTCATCAAGCAATTCACTGTACATCATCAAGCACTTCACATCCAAGGCACAACCTTGGAGTAACACATGCAGCAATTTCCAGCTCAAGGAATCTCTGAGTACTTGCTGGACTGCAGTATCTACAACCCTCAAGCACTGGCATAAAATGATGCTATTAAATGTTTCCCCTTTACCAAACCAGTGTTCTTGTTCACAATTGCAGCTAATATTTGCAGGGGAGAGAAGACAAAGAAGTGCTCTGGCTGCCTACTTAAACCACATCTCTCACCAATTAAAACATCAGGGTACTTGCACTGTGACAATTCTCTATTCTGAAATGAAAAGATAAAATACAAGTTTTAATACTTACCATTCCCCAAATCTACATTAAAATAACACACTAAATAAATCTTATTTATTATTTACTAATAAATTACATGGTTTAATACATGGGCATCTCCCACACAGTAGTGTAATGTAAACTAAGTATGACCATACAGTGTGCTGGAACAAACAAAACCAAACAAAAAAAAATATTTAAACTGTCCAGGTAAAAATACCATTTGATGTTTTCTATATCACACAGTCTCTACTGTGCAATGACATACTACTTCTCAGCAGGTCTCATATAGGCAACATGATGGCAAAGCCTAAACATTTTAATGTGATTTTTTTGGTTTTCTGGAGCACACAAGGCTAACAGGGGGTTAGGGGGGAGAAACAATATAAAGCATCTACAGATTAACTGATGACTAGAAAAAAAGACAGAACTTCTATCGTCCTCAGGAAAATAAAGAAAATGCATTTTGTATAGAAATTAATTTTGTAAAAATCTATCAGCATGTCTGCCAGCAAGATTAAGAAGTAGACAGAACTCACACTGGAACAATGAATACAGGAGAAACATCACATGGAAAAAGTCCACAAAAACTAAACAGACTGGAGAGAGATCTTTAATGATGAACAAAAAAGTAAAAAAAAAAAATCAAGAGATGAGAAGGGAAACACTTTGTAGTGACCATGTTTAAATATTCAGCCCTAATGGCTGATAATCATATTCTGTAAGCAGCAGGATCAGAGGTGTGATGTTGCAAATGCAGTAAATCCCCAAGGAAACAATATGTCTTCAAGATGTTCTCTTGAAACTGCTTGTGGTTGATTGAAGCAGCATCAATAACTCGGATGCACACCCAGGTAGCAATGCCCCCCCACTGCCAGGGAGAGAACAAAAAGTGAGCGACCACATGACTTGGTTACCTTCTCAGCTCAAAGGCACAAATATCAAGGCAGCACTACTGCAGAATTCCAGTCCCCTCAGTCACAGTAAAGGAGGGATACACAAGCATTTTGTCATGAGTGGAGAGAACTTACTACTAAAAATCTTTGTTGAGCCACAATTGGCAAAATTCTCCTCTTTCACAGGAAATAGTGATATTTGAGTATTTTTAATATAAAATTACTCATGAAGAGCAGTATTTAAAGAAAAATTGATACAACTATAATTTATTATTTTCCAGTCAGGTGAAACAAAGCTCTCACAAACTTTTATAAGTCACACCAGAAACAGGTTATCTGTGCTCCAATGAAACAGTTTGAAAAAAAAAAATAAGAACACAAAAAGCCCAAACAAAACTATAAACCTGGAATAAAAAGTATTCATCTTTCTAATCTTCCCTCAGCCATTTTATAGTAGACAATTTTTTTGCCATGGTTGCTTCAGTGCTAACTGTATTTTCATGTGAAGAGCAAGAAAAAAAGACATTGTGACAGATGACATCTATTTCTTCAAAACCTCCTTGAACATTAGCATATAGACAGCACTCACACTTGCATCCCTATTTATCCATCTTTGTAGCACAGGCTACATATAAAGGAAAGATCAAGACCACCAAAGCTCACACCTTCCTTTTAAATTCTTCCCTTAGCTTTGCAAGAGCTGCAGTGCCCATCTGACTTCACCCTAACAAACCCCACTTCCCTCAAGAGCTCAGCAATCCACCTGCTGGCCTCCAACNAGGAATTATTGCTGTGCCCACAGGCCTATTTCATGCACCACAGTGCTCTTCTGCAAGATATATACAAGCAGAAAAATATTCTCCCTGAACCACAAAGCCTAAACATGCCTTTAGAAATTAAAAAAAAAAAAAAAAAGGTGAATGTTATGACCAGAAAATTTCTTACAAACATTTATTCATGAGTACAATCCTGTACTTTTCACTGCAAAGTAAAGAATAATTTCAACTAAATCTGTTGCTTTAAAAGTGTTTGCTTTTTACCCTCTCCATCAATATATACAAGAATAATATGAAATTTAAGTTCAAGGACTGCTTTATGAACTTGAATTCATGACTAAGAAAATTGTGGGCCTTCACAATCTTACAGGTAGGCTTATCTGTAGAAGCCTAAAAGTGGGGCTTTTTTTAAAATAATTTTAAAAAGCCTTTGTGACACTGCACAGGAAACTGCACATCTAGCTAAAGAACTATGAGTGACCAAATCGGGGAAAATATTTTATTTCTCCCTTTCCAGCCTTTTGCCCTAACTGGTATTAAGTGATCAAGTCTACTTCCATAGCAATGAACAGGTCCCTAAAACCCCAGGGTGCCCCTTACACTTGCTCTGGTTTAGGACACTTTTTAAAAAGGTCCTGGTAGAGTTTCTCATGCCTTGTCAGTGACAGTGGTTCATGCGGACCCATTAGCCTACATCTCCATTACTGACAACTCCCCCCTTCCTACTCGTTACTCCAAAGACCATTTACCTCACAAGATGAATCAGCAAACATCAATGCAAGAAAAAAAAAATTATGCAATTAAATAGGGCAGCACTACCATGTCTTGCAGAGAATTCCAGAGGACAGAGGAGTTAACAGTGTTAAATGACAGATGTTAATCATAAATCTAAACATCTGGGGGCAGGAATGAGAGAGCAGGAGGAAAAAATTAAAATGGCATGGTTAAAGAATTACTTCAGGAAAGTAACTGCTAACAAATTATAATGAGAAGATTAATATTCTGCCATTATGAAATGGGCTGTATTTACCTACCATATAATTCAGTATTTATTAAGTAAAATTAATATTTATTAAGTAAAATTAGGCTTTTCTGCAGTATCTTTTGTCTTTAATTAAACTCTCAATGAAGAGCAGTTTAGTAGTCTAGTAATACTTCACATTTATTAGGAAGTTCAACAATAATAAAACTTATGAATTTCATTTTGTACCCCAAGATGCAATACAAGGAGATAATGCACACAACAGGTAAGCCCACCCATAGTGTCAACATGCACAGTCCACAAGCAGCAGCACCCAGGGGAACAATAACCCAGCCTGTTCCAAGCTACTGCATGGCATTTTCTGAACAAAAACCATCTCGCTCCGAAATTAAACCACCAAAGAGTCTAAACACAGATTAATTTACAAGACAGTCAAAAACTGCAGCATGGCACTTAAATCACACCATCTTCCAGGTTTCTGCATGAACATCTGCCTTCTGTGCCAGCAAGACACAGAAGCACACCCAGGAGTCCTTTGACAGTGACACCACAAGTGTTTACACTTGGACAAGTATAAAGCAGTACCAGATCACACACTCACAGAACCTTGATGTCCCTTAGACTGAGGCCCACAACTACATTTCTGCAATTCTGCATTAACCAGATCTGTTCTGGACAGAAGATATGTGATCCATCACTAAACCTGCTGGATTACAGATTGATTTTACAAACAGGAAGATCAAGTCAGCATAGGAAGAATAAGTCAGCATCTTCCTAACATGTAGGGGTGGCATTTTTGATTCACTGACACTTAAAGAGTGCTGCCAGGCCTTATGCACAAGAATGGGTACTAAATATGATTGTTTTTTAAATTATAAAATAATTAACTGTCTGAAGCAATACTAAAAGCAGTATTACAGACAATGGAAGCCCTTCCTTTACATAGTACCAGTTGAATTTTGTGCTTTGGAGGAAAAAATGTCAAGAATGCAGATGAAGAAAGAGAAGATACGTACAGAACACACAGCTTCAAAAGTCACCAAAGAATTAAAATACAATAATATTTTTAAAATAGAAACCTTAACTTAATAGTCAGACAAAGTATCTCCAAAAGTAAACACCTTATTTGTCCAGTAAAACAAATATAGACTAAAACAAACCAAAATACTGTAGTATATGCCCAACTACATTTTCCTCAAAGACATTCCTTACTGCCATGAGTCTGCATTTTCTTCAATGCTGATTTATCATTATACTATATCATTAAAATAGTCTAAACCAGTGTTTTCTTACCATTTTTGACAACTCTATTTGTCAGACATTTATGTTTCTCTTAACATAAACAACCTATTTTGCTCTCCTTTTGAACTCATTCCATGTATACCCACAGAAAGACATTCCTTAGCATCACTTTCACAAGACTTGAGGATTCAGTAACAACACTGGTGAAATACATTTTTCAAGTAACTTTTTTTGCTTGTTGTTTATTACTATAGAAGATAAAAACTTCTGATTCGCTACAAGATGCGATTTCAGGATGTGACAATTGCAATAATTAAGGTTTTGTATGATGCCCAAAACAGTAGTGATTTTACAGCAACATGCAGCTTATACTGTTTGATATCTAACTGATTAATTCAGCCATTTACAGGTTCCCCAAAAGATGTGAAGAATCCTACTCCATTTCATTTG
>VYZP01016478.1:0-10032 GCA_013400635.1 Hypocryptadius cinnamomeus | reverse complement strand
TCCCAGATTAGTGGCTCCAGAGAATCCCTTAAATAGAAGTAACACAGATATCCCCATGTTTCTAAGACTCTTGACCATGTTCTGTGATACTGTGGTACACAAGTCCAATATATGACCTACGAAACAAATCCTTCAACTCTAAACATCATTGTTAAGTATTTTGCACAGAAACTACCAAATCTAAAAAACTGAATATACATTTTAAACCATCATGCCCCTCCAGCAGTTAAAAGGTTTTGCACCACTATTATTGAATACTTAGAATATAAAACACATTACACAAAATGCACCCTACAACTTAAGCATTTCCACCATTCCCACTTACCTCCCCATTTCACAATCTTTGTCGTTTCTACACCTTCTCAACTTGTCACTGACCTGTAGAAAAGGAAGCCATTCAACAGTAACAACTTGGCCAAACTCTAGTTAATTTCAAATTTTATTCTGTAATTCCTTACACTTATCAACTAAGTGATTCAAAATTCATACCAATATTTGAAGAGATTGCATTAACTATCCTCTTTTTTGCTAAATAATGAATGAAACTACAATTACCATAGTAGTTTGATAATACAATAAGACAGATGGGTTGCTACTGGAAAAAGAGCTGTCCCACTACCCCCTTCTTGCATTTACTTCTGGCCATACTTCATAGTCAAGGGCACTTGTCATACTCTTTGTTGAGCAACAATCTATTAATTTCTTTTCAAATTAATTAGCTTTCCAACAGTTTAATAAGCTGAGCTGGCTCAACAAAAGAGTCCTGTGGCTGGTGCAAAACAGCTCTTTTGAAAGTCAGTGAGACACTATGGCAGACATAATCAACTGTCCAATTCCATCAAAAGCAAACAGAGATGTCTGTACTGTTCTGGTAGCTACAACTGCTTTAGAAGTTGCCACTCCAAATCCCGCCTACTCTCTCTGGCTATGGCACTATGAGGAATGTTTAGTACAACACCCAAGTGCTTGTACCAAACACTACCTAGCCAGCTATGAAACAGAAAAGCCTGGCCACACATGCTGTTTTTCCCACAGTAATGAAAATTCTTAACTCACTCTGGTTTGTGCTGTCTGAATAAATTCAATGTTCTGATAAGCCAATGGTTGATCGCCTTTGCCTAAAGCCTACATAAAATGGCAATGAAAGCATCAGAGATGTGACAGAAATAGAAAATTGTTTAATTCCTGTAGAAAAATGAACCACTAGCTCATTTTACCAAGTACAATCTAGAGTGGTCTCATCTAGGTTCTCTAATCCATTACTACTACAAAGTTACTTCAACACATCAGATGTGATCAGAATCTACCATTCATCCATGCAAAGCCAGGACTAGCTTTATTCCAACACAGACAGCACTCACCACTGAGTAGTTCAGTGTTCCAAGAGTATGTAATGAGAACTAGTTCTAATTCTAATTATTTTCTTCATTGATCTGTGTAGCTTCTACAAATAATGCTATTACAAATTAAAAGAAAATTTACACTAATTTAGGAAATTTCTCTTTGAATTCTCTGTTAAAAGTTTAAGACCAATAAACCAAATCCACCACTTCATTGAGTGTCTCCAAGATGCAACTCAATACAATGGAAGAGTGTCCAGGCCAGTTGTGGTGCAGAAAAGGAGCTGGTTTAGCACACTACCACACCTATACTAAGGACCCTGACCTCAATACTTCCTCCTATTAATCCACGCTGTTTCCAGCATGCAATTCACTGTATAAACCTCTTTCATGTTTAACTTGCAAAGCAAAAGCTGGAATGACAAAATCTTAACACTTAAGCCAGAACTGAGGTCACGTTTTAAAAGGATGCTTAACATGAAAACATATCCAATACAAATTGCAAAGACACACATTTATCACTTCATGCAAACTACAGTTGTAAATTCCATGAAGAAAACTATTGTTATCTCTTCAAAATAAAAAGAAGCTGTAGAAAATCTGGCTAATATAATGTAAAACAAACTGTCTGCAAAAACTGCCATTCAGAAGGGACATTTTTATTAATTATAAATCTCTTTGAAATCCATATGCTGATACTTTATACACTGCTGCAGCAAAATACTTCTCTACAACACAGCAGTAATTCAGAGCTGATCAACAGCATCAACAAAAAACAATGTGACAGTAATTTTCTAAGTAAAATATGGGACATAATAAAAACATCCCCATCTGCTTTAGGTTTGGTGCTGCAAGAACCTTACAGTAATTAAAACACTAAGAGCTCAATGAATTTGTCATAGCAGTTCTATTTAATAAATACCAGTTAACTGAAAACTGCCATTTACAATGCCAAAACACAAGTAGGGTAAACCTTAGTAACTTTCACAGGAATTTTCAACCTAACTATACATTTTAGATGAATGACAGCTCTTAAGCAACAAGCTCAGAATGAACATTATTCTCACAGCATTACTTGTTATGAATATGCTATGGTTCCCCAGACTGGAAAGAAATAAACCTTAATATTGCAGACACAACAACCAACACAGAAAAGCCTGAAATACCACACACAAATGAACACAATGTGATTCCTTCCCACAGTCAGCATGCTACAATGCAGAGACCTCCTGAAGAGTAGCACTGCACTCCAGTCGTAACTTTTTTCTACACCACATGAAACCAGAAGGGTACAGTGACAAAAAATGGTATGTTAATGAGATGATAAAGATTATTCTTACTATTCTAGTTACAGTATTTTTTGCTTTTGACATCAAAAAAAATAGGGGTCATAACTGCCTGTTATTGATTTATACTGACAGAAATTAGGCTCAAATATTAAATAAAGATTAGTTAATATTTGCAGAAGAGTTTGAACATACAAAATGCTATGTAAGTAGCCAGTATTAAGTCTTCCCACACACTCATTCTGGCATGCTTCCAAGCAGGGAAGTCCCACAGAAACATTTCAACAGCAGTAAGGAGAAACAGAGAGCTCAGGCAATTGCAGCTATATTCACAACAGTCCTTCTAAGGAGCACCTGCAAAACTGGGGAGAACCAATGCCCACTGCCTGCTACAAATTCCAACACCAAAAAAGAAACTCCTGTTCCAACACAGCTTATATAAATGCATGCTGAACAACCCACATCTCTATAATCCTCTGTACAACCCAAAATGATCTGCAGAACTCCAAACATCTCGGAAATACGACTTTCCTGTTGCCTAGTATTCCTGACCAGACTACAACTTCACGAAGCAAAGTCAGCCTACAATGTAGGTTTGATTTTCTTACAGAATTTTATTTTCAATACATCACAGTTCTGTCTAGAGCAGACGAGCTTTCCCAGATTTAAAACATAAAATGGCAAGGAATTAGGCAACGTAAGAGCTTCTGATCATTCAAGAGCAAAGCTCTTCCCAAACATGTAAAGAAAGCCAGTACCTTCTTAGCTAGGATCCCATGTTGCAAAAAACACTCTACAAGCTTTCTTCCAAGAGTGGAAGAAAACAAAATTGTCTAAATTGTGCCAAAAGTGAGGTAAAGAGGAGAGGCACATGGCATGTTCAGGCATTTCTCAATATCTCTGAAGGACAATATTAATACTTTATAAGATTAAAAAAGGGTATGTCTGATTTAATTATCAGGTACTCTTAGAGATAAGACCTGTAGCCTCAGGATGCCCCGAAAATCTCCGAAGCTAGGAGGGATGGGGCTTCAGATCATTGCATAGCATGGTCCATACCCTGTAAACAGGCCAAAGGCAGACCTCATGTATAGAACTGGCACTGCAGCTTCCAGGAACCACAGAAAACTCAAGAGTGCAAAGATCTAACCACAGCAGCCTGGTAAGCATCCAGCTGAAGGAGGAGGTCTAGCAGGGTTTTTACAACAGCATCTGATTAACCAAGCCAAAGCTGCAAAAAAAAATCTTCTGTAACTGTTCTTAAAATCTTCTCTTACCCCTTCCATCTCATTCCCAGCAACACCTGCATAACTTCTAACCAGCACACAGACTGAACCAGAGAAAAATGTACATGGTCTTCCTGCCTGCATAAATTAATGTAAATCAACCACAGTCCTGAATTTCCTTGTGGAGTTCTAATTGATCTATGACAGACTTCGCAACATTTCAGGGGAAGAAAAAAAAAAAATAAAATGGAGATCACTGCAGAGATTAGAGGACTACTTTTGGAATTGGCATGCCAGCCTGATGGTTTTTATGAGTAAGACCAGGTAGAAAAGTAGATGACAGCAGGAATAAAGTTTCCTTCCTTGCTCTACTGTAACAGAAGACATTGCTACTACTGTTGGACAAGGTAACTGATAAAACATTTCAACTACTGAAATATTGTGTATTTCTCTATTCTTACTGGTCAAAAGCTCGAATATCCTCTTTCATGCAGAAGCAACACACATTTAACCCACAGAAAAATACTTTTCTTCAGAGTTTAGCTCCTTAAACCAGTTCACCTGTAGGGTTCAACTGGTCATAAAACACAAGGCTACCAACGGAGCATGTGATCAGGACACAGAAACAGAACCACCCTAGCAGCACCACCTACTCATGAAACTGCCCTGTGAATGGGAAGGCTCATCTTCAGGAGCTTGAAGTGAACAAGTATGGAAGGAAGAACACTATGAATGAGAAAGGAAACTCTGCAGGTGAAGTTATGTTGAAAAAGTACTTAGTTACATAACTGCTCAATTCTGTTCTTTCACATCAGTGAAGTAACTATTCTCTCCACCAACAACCCTCACAGAAAAAGCTTTTCAATGGATCTCCAGTTTGAGTTCTCCCCTCCAAATTCCGTTCACAAAGCCTTTCATGTTTGATAGTTAGGAATTCAAAAATTAAACTTTTGAAACAAACATTTGCGCATTTCCACATCTGGCAATCTACTCTAAGATTAAGTTTTAACACTAAAGCATTTACACTGTATGTATCTAATAACTCAATGCCAACATATTCCATGACAGAATAAAAAAGAGGAGATGATAGAACTGGAGACACAAGGTACTTTTGAAATGGCTCTAGTATTCATCCCCATTTTCTTCCACATTCCTATCTTTCTTGCTATATTTTCCTTTATCATAGTAATCCCATTTAATCTCCTAGGATGCTTAATTCCTCATACACTAACAAGTAATGCTTATTGTAAAGGAACTGAAAAACTTCAGTAAGTTTCTTAAATCCCCAAGTTCCCAGGAACATTGACTCAATATTGCATCCAGAAGAACCATTTGAATTTTTCCATGCTTCCCTTCACTGGAGATAGGGGAAGACTAAACCCATTTGTAGGCTTATGCAAGAATGCATAAATCCTCTCTTGTAAACAAAACTTCTCTAACCAGTTTTGAATGCAAGGTATGCTTTGCAGTTTACAGCCTCTTCGCACAAAAAGGAAAACCCTTGAGAATTCAATTTTACAGAGATTGTTACTGCATTTGGGGGTGAATAGGAAGAATCTTAATGAGTAACCTACTGTACATGAAGAGGATGACTTTCTGTATTTTCTTCTATCCAATGCTATTGAACTGAAAGTGTCTAAAAATGGTTTTGACATTTTTATATCATATTGATGTAAACAATCTGTCTTGCCACCCTTGAAAATTTCTGTTTAGCACTAAGTACTGCTCTGAGGCTCTAAGCTAACTTTAATAAAATCACTGTATTGCCAAACAGAAATTGAGCAGTATAACAGAGACAATGCAATGCAGCAAGATAAATAAAATTCCTAAAAGCTGATTTTCTTTTATTATATTTCAAGTGTCAAGCCACAGCTCATCTGTGTACAAAATCTGGTTTGTTTCATAGCATAGTGGTAATACAGTACACATTTCACTGCATCAGCAATATCTTTTAATTGATAAACATTTTAAAATCAATCAAATACTAAATATATCAATTTTGAAAACAAAACTTATCAAAACTAGTTGAATGGAAGCACACTCAATAAAACAAGAACAACTTAAAAGTAGAATATTGAAAGAAATGTAATTGAGTAGGGAAGAAAACCCAAACATTTTCCGTTCTTATTGAACCATTTGCATTGTTAAACCATTTCTACATTTGGTAAATCAACATGCAAAAGCAGTTTCACCTTTTCTTTAGCCAATCGTTTATAGGCAAGTAACAACAGACGTATACCACAGATCCAATAGATACTTGTGCAGCTTTCCTTTCTCGTTACCATAGTTTCAAATGAACTGTAGATCTCTAGAAATAATACTTATGAGAAGGAATAAAAATATCACTGCTTAAATATGAAAACTGCAAGAAGAACCATTTTGATTAGTGTATGAATAGCATTTAAGTGAACAGGTAAATGCTTAGGAAAGGAAGCTTCATTTGCAAGACTTCATCAGACACAGTAAGTGAAGCTTGAGCACAGACACAAGAAGGATAAATACAGCATATGGAACAAGAGGGAAAAGTAGGTACCAAAAAGTCATTCAGTAGCCATTTACCTGTCTCTTTTTCTAAAATTCCCAGCAAAAAACCATCATCAGCTCTAAATCGGGACATTATATTCCAAGCCTCCCACATCAAGGGATACTTTCTAAACATATACTGGGGGGGTGAAAAACATGAATCTTCTCAGGAATTAAGATAACTTTAAAATCTGAAATAAAGGAGTTTCCAATAGGAACAGCCTAATAGATTGTCAGAGAGATTGTGGAAACTTCATCCTCTGAGACATTCAAAACCTGACAAGTGGCCTTACAGGACAAGATTTAAGGAGAAGGCTGGATCAGACCTCCAGAGGTCCTTTCCCACCTAAGCAATTCTGTGACCAAGAACACAATTTTTTCATTGTGGCATTGCTTCCAGGAAGCAACTGTGCATTCATTATGCAAAGCTTTATTTCATGTGGTGTTAAAAGAATGTATTTTGGATACAGTTATCCAAACAGGTACATAAGAAACAATAAAAATAGTATACAGCCACACACCAAACTGGAACTTTCCTGCAAGAATACTGTTCCCATCCCTAAACAGTACAAACCAGCCAGGTTTTACAAACTCTTATGTTATTAATTTTAAATTATTAATATGATAGTCTTTCCTGTTCAAATATATTTAAATGGTATTCTTTACCTTGAATAAAAATATAATATATCAATTATCTTCTCTATTTCCCTGCCATAAGCACAGCTCTGCCACATGATATATAGACTGCAGCCACTGGTCATTCTTGCTTTGAAAAAAAAGGTTTGATCAAGCCTTCCCAGTTTCTTTCCTTGGAAAGAACATCATAATAATCAGTCCTCTGTTTCTAAGAAAATCAGAAGTGAAATGGCCAATGGTCAGGATGCACCACCATCTTACACAAATTAAATTAGTTCACCACCATATCTGTAACTATAAAAAATGTCTTATTCCAGGACTCCTGTCAGTCACCTTCAAATTGAAAGCCAGACACCTCAAATGCACACATTAATTATGGAGCTGTGTTCTTCACATTTATGACTTACATTGGGGATTTTTGTAACTTCGGTAATCTATACATTCAAATACCCACAGCACATTAATAAAAGTAACAGATGAAAAAATACAGACCTTCAATATTCACACCCTACTCCATACAAACTCTACTTATAATAAACTCTCCTTGCTGGAAGATTACTCTCTGACCAAAAAAAAAAAACCAACAAACAACCAATTCTATCACTTGCTTATTATCTGCTTACTAAGACTGGATATGGTACAAATTTTCAGTTGATCCTTATTAAGGGATGAACCAAAAGTTTTACGTAAAGGAATAAAGGAATAACAGGTAATAGCATGAAAGCCTTAGCTTGAACAGCTATTTTTATTTGTAAACAAAGCAGAAATCAATTTTATTTTGCCCAGATATGATGGTGCAAGGAAGGTGTTAAAACTGAGGCTGAAATCCTATGTTCAGTACAAAACTGCAATTCAGCCATAACCAAGAACTGCAACATCACCTCCCCACCAACAATGCCCATCTCTTTCCAGTCAGGTCACACGGCCTAAGCAATACGAAAATAACCACATGAAGTCCTCTTTGCCATGTGAGCAAAGTACAACACACACCCTCCCAGGGAGCATCCCAGGAGCGTTCATCAAATGGTGCCTGCACTCGCTGGGACTGAGCTACCACTGGAGCAGCGAGAAACCTGAGAGGAGCCTGCAGGTAGGGTCAGGTGTCCCCCACATCACCCACAGCTCACTCACCCACAGCCCACAAGCTAAGCAGCATTTCACCAAACCTTTGCAGCAACTCCAAAGCCAAATTTTAAATGCAACCACAACTAAATAAGTTGTTACTTTTTAAAATAGTCAGTAGTTTCAGAAATGTTTTGTCTTTTCTGAAATGTCAGTATATTCAGATTCATTATTTTGTTAATAGGAAACCCTGAAATTTCAGCTATAAGTCTTATCAATCTAAACCACTGCAGAGAGATCCATTATATGGCAACAGGCACCATTTGAGACCTTTTTCAAAACACAAGCAGAAGTCATCAGTTTGTTCTATCAACCCTTGAACAATGGGAACAGATGCAAAAATACTTTCCTCTCTAGAGCTATACAGAAGCAGTAACAAAAAACTGCTGCAGAAAACGAAATGATTTCTAGTGTCACGCATATTCCCTTGCTCTAATATAATAACTAACATTTACTGGAATAAAGCATAGAAAAGTAAAACGCATAATAGGTTGTGTAAGGGCAGGACTAATAAGCCATTAAATTCAGAGCCATAAGAAAATAAACCACTCACTTACCTACCAAAAAAAAAATTCACAAAAAAACTCAAAACCAACCAACACATGTTCTCAGATACTTTTTTGGGTAGGTATTGTGATCAGCTTCTCAATCACAGATCACAAACTACCCTGCTATATATGCCAATCTTCTTACATCTACTCCCTCTCCTGATCATATTTTTTTACAAAAATAAGCCTTCCAAAGGCAGAAATCATAGCTAGCTACACAATCAAAAAATGTGCAGAATAGACACCAATGAAGTATATACAAAGCAGCTATCAGACAACTAATTTATTTTCCCTCTGAAGCCACAATAACACAAGAGGTAGCTGCACACAAATATAGTCCTACATGTCCTTCATTTCTGACTCAAACTAGCATAAACAAGATTAAACAGAGACTAGCCCTGGGCTCCTCCATGCAAACCTGCATCCAGTAAAGGCTAGGAAAAGCCAGGTGCCACATGAAAGCCACAGGGGTACCCTGGGGGATCAAAATTTCCCACATTCCCATCTCCAAAACCGGGTGCCAGATCTTAGAAAATGTTTGTGCAAGGTTTCTCTTTCCCTCTTCTCTACTTAAGATCTCACAGATCTAGGAAAATTAAACAGTGGAAAACTTGGAAAAATAGAGATACTAAAAACTGATTGAGTATTCCGTGAAATAATGGAATGGCATAACCCATCAAATCTAGGATTCTGGTCTAGTCTCAGTGATCTCACCCATCAAACTGACAGGATCAAGAAAAAAAGAACACAGTTCATGTGTTGATACCCTCTGAACACTGAAAGATTTTTCTTGAGCTTCAAGCTCAAGAAAGCTTCCCAACTTCAACAAACCAACACAAGCCCTACAATTGTCTGCGATGATCTAAATGAAGGTCACCTTCAGAGATTTCCCTTTGTATTTATTATTAAAAAAATTAATTTCCAACTTTACCATATCTTTATGAACTTCAAGATGAGAATATTTAAGGAAAATAAATTCTAGTTAAAACAACATAGGATTAAAACTACGATTTTAACCCTGTACTCTCAAAATGAGTTTTTGCTATAGCACTCTTAAGTAAATACCCGACCTTGTCAAAAGCCACATCAGTTTAAGGCTTACCCTTAAACTACAAAGACAAGGAACTTTTTGAAAGCAGATTTTTTTCCTAATATAAAAAGCCAACTGAAGTCACTGTACTAATCTTCAAACACGAAACCTGTTCACTGAATGGAACAGCTTAACTGGTTTACTCTTCAAAGCAGTCCTTCAGACGGAACAAACGCTGGCCCAAGAGCTGCAGTGCCGCAGATGTGACACTGCCAAGGCGACCGAGGCGCTCCCGCCGCTCCCCGCGCCCGTGCGCGCTCC
>VYZP01016465.1:5160-71146 GCA_013400635.1 Hypocryptadius cinnamomeus | reverse complement strand
TTTTTTTTTTTTTTAATTGTCAATAGGCTAGTGGTAGTTTCCAGTATTTTTTCCACTGAGTAATGAAGCAGTCTAAATAGATTTCAGGCATGGAAATATCTGTTATGCATTATAAGGCGTGTAAAATGATGGAACCAGATTTTAAAGGTATTTGTGCATCTAAAGCCGCAGATACGTCTGAATGTGGATTGGATATGAGTATCTAGTTTTGTCTATGACTTCTTTACTGGGGGAAGAAAAATGACAAAAACCCAACACATGAGTCTCAGAACATTTCTTGAGTCTGTGTCACACCAGTTTGTGATATGCACAACATACGGACTGTAGAGAGAAAGCACATAAATCTGAAGGAAATACATTATAACAATGCTGGCCACACCTTGTTGGAATAATGTTGCCTAACGGATTTACCTGGAACATGTGATAAAACTTTCAAATAAGATGAGAGCAAACTACTTTTATTTGCTTGTTCTAACATGCTGCTTCTCATCTGCATTTTTGGGTTTGTTTTTTCTTTTTTAGTAGAGGTGACATGACAAAAGAATATTGAATAAGGCAAACATAGAAGGAAAATAATGTAACAGGTATTGAAATTATTTGCTTTTAATACTGTGCAGCCAACTTTTTATCACATGTGGGATCCCCCAGCCAGCTGGATACTACAGTGCATGGGGTGCATCCGCCCCACTCACTCAGGCTCAGCGTCCATAGGCACTGGCAGTTGCTGCAGCAATGCTGGGCTCCTCTGCTCAAGCAGCCCAGAAGGCAGCTCAGCTGCTGGCTTCTGCTGCCAGCTCCCTCCATGGCACATGGCTCAGAGGTGGCTGCTCCGCCACCGTGCTGGCACTGGCTGGCAGGAGTGCAGCACCACAGGTGTTGAAAATGGCCAAGATATTCCATTGATTTAGGTACTGTAATAGGGCCAGCTGGCATTAAAGGGAAATTGTAATCCTCTGAGGTGACAGACAGTTCATTATGATACATAACTTATGTTTTACACTTTTTTTCTCCCCTATGAATAATACATTTCCAAAGCTCACTGATAGACTCAAGGGGTGAGTTCAAAGGGGAAGAAGAGGTATCATTGCAAAAAACAAGAAGCTAACTCCCAATGTTTTTAGTATTTCGTATAAGAAAGTTTAAGTGTTGAAGTGAAGAACCACAACAAATAGTATTTTATTATGTGGTCAGACAGAAAAGAATAGACATTACTTTGGTCTAAATTGCTTCCAAGGACTCCTAGCAATTAACTTTAACTGATTTAAGCCAAGGGATCTTATGTTGCATGTTATACTTGCTAAATTCCCAATTTCACAGACTATCAGCTCTGACTCTACTATTGCCCTTTGCCTCTCTGAAACACAGTAACACGGATGGGCAGGCAGGAGAGTGAGACCCAAAAAAGGGAATGAGTGAAAAATAGTCTTGATCCTCTTTACATAGCTGTTCTAACTCTTTGGGGTTCTGCAGGAATGATGGTTGCAGGTAGACATCCCCTATTGCAAACCTGCAGTCAGGGAGCTCGGACCTTCTGGACCAGGATGCTCTTGCTCACACTGAGTAATAGTGAGTGTGAGTCAGGGTGCTGTCACCTCAAGCTCTGAGAGCAAAGAGCTGGGTCTTCCTGTGTGCTTGTGCTGGGCTTTGTGCTGCAGGGGCCTGACCTTTGCTGAGCTCTGCTGTGTACTCTATATATCTGCTGTCAGTTGGTTTTGGAATTATTTGTGTTTTCAGTAGCTTAAATTAACATTAATGGCAATTGAGAAGAGTCTCCTTCCTGTGTGATATTTCCTCTATGGCTGAGATGTTTTGCTTGTGAGCTCCTCTAAGCCAGGTAGCCTCGCTCTCTGCCTGCCCATTTGTCAGCTGGGCCTGGCTCTGGTAGGGCTCACTGCTGTTGTTCCCTACAGGCATTTGGCAATCTTTGGATTGATTTCTGTGGCCAGTTGAGGTGGTGAGGCCGTTTGCCACCTCTCCCTTCATCCCAGGCGAGGGGGGTGATCTTCCAGCGGGTGCTTCCTTCCCAGTTTCCCCAGCCCAAGTTGCGTCACAGACCCTTGCAGGGATGGAAAAGAACGGTTGCATTTATGGGAGGAAGGGGTTTTATGCAAGTGGGGTAAGCTCTGTCCTCTTACTTTTCCCTAAATTCTAAATACGCCTGTCTGAATCCTTTCACATCACTCGCCATACTTCGGGAAGAATGGGCCATGGAAGAGCATGTGCCTGATTAAGTGTGATGTGCCTCAAACTGCTAGGCACCAAATAATTGCAGAAGGGGAGATGCTTGACTGTTACTTCTCTCTTCTGAGACTGCTGTGGTTTAGTTTTTAACTGTGGCTCTTTCTACTTGCCATTTGTTCCTCTGCATGTTCGGTTGCTGAAATCTCATGTTTGAGCAATTTTTTCTGTGGACATCTGTATGTTGGAGAAGGCTGCCACAGCATTTATATTGATGCTTTGGCAAGTTTAAGGACTCCTGGTTTTTAGATCCCAGTAGTGGCTGGAGAGCCAAAATGCTCTCTACAAAATGCAAGTATAAGGAGGTGTGGTTCTCATCCAGAAACTGTTGGATCCTATGGGTCCCATATAGTAAAGAGTAACACAAAAAGACAAATGCACCGGCTGAGTTCTGCCGCTGTTCATCTGAATCAGGGGAAATGCTGCAGTTAAGCAGCATGACTGGATGTGCAGCATGTATTACAGTGAGGGTATCTGTTGGTTCTGCTAGTGAGAGTCTCCTAGGTTAATGTTATTGCCCTCTGTCCAATCTCTCTTCCTGTTAGCTGTGTGGTGGGAATTCAGCTGACAATCACTGAAGCTCCCTGAGAGCACAAGTACCGGCATGTGAATCAAATCAGTCTCCAATGGTGGTACCAATGCCTCTTGGCCAGAGACCTGGCAGTCCTGAAGCTCTGGTGGGCTTTGTTTTGCCGGGAGGGCAAAAAGGGTAAAAACCTGTCAACAATGACAAAAAATTGTTTCCTTGTGCTTCATTTTCCTCACCAACGTAGAAACCAAAAAATACCAGGCCTTGCTTTCTACCCGAAAAGCTGCTTCTCCTCTTTCTCTGGCTGGGCTGCAGGCATTGCTGTGCCTGTTCTCTGCTGCTGCTGGGGGGTGACTCAGGGCTGTGCATTTTCCTGACCCCCCATGCTGTGAGGAGGGGAGTGTCACCCATGTGTGAGAGCTGGTGGTAGTCAACCTTGCCAAGAGCAGGTTCCTGCCTGTGGGCCCCCAGGCAGGCCAGCGCATGGCAAACACAGGCCTGTGATGGTGCAGCCCTGCTCCTGACCCGTGGTTTGGGTGCTCTGTTTCCTATTTCTTCAATCCCTTTATTCCAGTGAGCTGCTCTTACATACATTGACAATAAAGGGTGGTAACTGAAATTGGGTTTATGGGCTAAAGGAGCTAAAGTGCCCTTTTCGCACAGCCCACAGTAGCCAGGAACGTGAGAAAATCTCTGATAACCTTGACACTGCAGCTGGCCAGCCATGCTCCTGAGAAGTTATATGTTTTCCACAACACAACAAAATATTTTGTCAGCTTAAACACGTGTAAATGAGCCCAATTCCTTATCTGTTGATTAGCAGGTTTTCATTGTTAGCTCTGACAAAGCCTTGTTCATGGGACTGACAATCTGACTTAATTTTGTATGATGCCCTGAGGACTGAAACTCAGTTCTGTTAGACAGAAATAAACTAAACTGCCCCTATGTGTAAAGGCTGGCCAGGGCAGAGGAGCAGAAGGAGCAGGGAAGATGCCATCAGTATAAGAAAGTCATGGGCCAGAGGAGATTGTGTTTAAGTCCACCTGTCCATGGCATACAGAGACCTGCTAGGGACTCCTTGTGTGTGTTTACAGTCCTATAAACTTGAAAGAGAATTTTAAAATAGGGTAATTGCACATCTTGCTAACAGTGGTGCTCAGTTTTATGTTGTAACAGTGGTTGCCAAAGAGGTAGAGGAAACTCCACCACAATACTGAGAGAAAATGTGTGTGCCAGCAAGTGCCTCTGGCACATCCAGGCCCTGGGCAGTCACAGCCAGAAAGGTCAGGCTAAAGATTCATGAGGTGGTGCTGGACAGATTTGATTCCTTCACAGGAAACCCTCAAATACCTTGAAGGGGGAGTATAACCTGAATATGCCTTGGGAGATGGAATATTCAAAAGCATGCTGCAATCTGGAGGGAAACCTAGGCTGAACTCACTCAGACACACAGAGAGAGCTAAGAGCATGCTGGACTGTCAATAATCAGCTGGGGAGGGAGCTCCTATCCCTGTCAGTGCATGGTGGGGATGATGGCTCAGAAGCCTCTGGGTACGAAGCATATTGACTGTAACATGTCTGAAGAGTTTCCTAGGCAGGGAGAAACCTCAAATGGCCTTTCTACATTTACTGCTGCATTAGGAGGCTTTGCATGCTTCTGTGACACTGAGGCCTGAGCTTAACTACCTTACCATGAGTACAGAGAAGTGTCTTTCTAGGGCTTCTTTAAAATAACCTTAGTTCCTGAACCTGTGGTATGCTACTGTGAAGTATCTTGACCTCTGGTAATGAACTTGGAATATTTTCAAGGAAACATATGGCTAAAGATTTATCTCTTTCCTAGTGCTGGTTTAACTGATCATGATGTTGAAACCAATTTGTAACTCCCCTTTTGGGAGGTGCAATGTTCCTGCAGCTCAGTGTTATCAGATGAATTGCAAGCTTAGTGCCTAAGTAGTTTTCAGGGTTAGTTTTCTGCAGGATTGATAGTAAACCTGTAGATAAACTGTCTGGAAGGATGGGTTGGGTGCTGTAGTGGTCCTTCATGACCAGGAAAGTTCCAACACCCCTGAATTTCCAGTGGGGTTGGGAGGCAATGCATTAGAGGTGGGTGTATGTGTGGATCAGTATGTGGCTTGCTGGTTTTTCTTGCTCTGGGCAAGATCTGTTGACTGTTCAGAGGGTATAAGAGCCCCAGGTGTCAGGTGTTGTGTATCTGATGAAAAGATTCACTTGTGGAAAAAGACTCAGCAAAATGTTACTCTTGTACTTCTCAAGTGCTGTCTGGGATGTGCTGCGGATTCTATTATTTTAAGAGAGGTGATTAAGGGGCATTACTATGAATTTCCGGTCCTGAAAGAATAATTCTGTTCTGTACAAAATTCTGCCAATTAAGTTTGGCCCTGAGTGGTCCAGCAAACAAATATTTCACTAGCGTTTTCCCTGCAAATATACTGTTCTTCCTGCAAATGTACTGAACAAAATTCAGTGGTTTTTCTTTTCTTCTATACTTTGGTAAACACCAAAAAAAGGAACCTCTTTTCCTTCGGAAAATTTGTTACTTCCAAGAACTCTTGTTCCTTCTGAAAGGCCCCCAAAATGAATGCACATCAATTCCCTAAATGAAAATATTGGGTAGTAGGAATAGCCATAGGTTACTGAATGGTGCTGAAGTTCTTTCCCTTCCTCCTCCAGTTTCCATAAGGAAGCTCTGTGACTGCCAAAGCTGCACCTGACTGATGGTTTTTAGCAGGAGAGAGTAGATGCACATGAGGAATTAACAGTTGGGGTAGGGAGGGACCTAAGAATTGAAAACTGAAGTAATTTAAACCAATCAAACTACCGTTCTTTTGCTTTCAGCCTTCTAACAAAAAGTGTTTCTCTGCTTAGATGTCTGCTTTTGATGTGTGTTTTTTACTGGAACTCTAATTTCTAATTAGCTGGGGAAAAAGAAGTGAGAGAGGAGTGGGCAGTTACCTTCCCTTCCCTTGGAGCAGTGTCTGCATTTCCAAAGCTGCTGTCAGCTGTGGGCCACGGAAATGGTGCTGAAGTTCTTGCAGAAAGCAGCCCCAACACTACACGCCAAGAACTTTGGAGGCTGTGTCCTGAAGCAATAAGCTCAGTAATTGTTCCATAGCTAACAGACCTTTTCAGGTTGTCTTCAGAGCAGGAATACATGGACCCGTTAACGTCTCACCAGCGATCCTCAGCCCTTCCTCTATCATGTGGTGAGCTGCAGGCGCAGGAATGCACGTGCACACACAGTTTGACTGTGCATCGCGGTACTTACAGCTGCCTGTCTTCCTGTGGGTGAAACCTTCACGCGCACTTCTGGCATCTGGGCACATTGAGAACAACCTTGCAAAATAAACACATCCACCTACAATTTTTATTTTCCCAAATCACTCCTTTAGCTAATGTTTCAAAGATACATACGCACCACATCTGGTGCAAACCAAATATTTTCAGTCTGTTGGATGCGAGTCAATATTTGCCCAAGGTATTACAAAGACCGTCATGAAGCTGTGACTGGCTAAAGGTAAAAGTGCCCTGGCTGAGGATTTGTCTTGGGCTTACATGTGAGCAAAGGGACACAGAGCTTTGCGATGGGGTGTCTTGACAGCACTGCTCCCGTGCTGATGCTGCTTGTGACTAGTTTCAGATGGCCCCCTTGATGACTGGGCCCTATGTGCTTGTGCAGACAGGGCTTGACTCATCACTGCTGCTGCTGGAGGACTGGCACTGCTCATGCACCTTCTCCAGCCCTCTGGGCATTCCCGTGGGAGAGCCAGATGCAATGGAGACATTTGCAGGAGACCTCCTCACTAGAGTGAAGGCAGTGAATAAATCAGTGCATTCTGTCATGCTGGCTCTGCTCCTGTTTCAGATTTTTGCACCAAAGTATTTATTTTGTGTAACTTGCGGGTGCCTCTGCAGTCTCTGTGTAGGCTTCCTGCTGACAGATGTGCTGTACTTGCCATCAAGTTGTGGAAGTTGGCCTGTCAGTGCTGAATCAATCCTAGAAATGCTATTAAAATCTGACGTGCCTTTTGGTCAATTGAGACTTGCCTGGGTAAACAAAGGTCAAACCTTCAGTTTCTTTTTTGGTATTTAAATAGTTCTGTATAGAGGCAAACTCCCACTGCTCCAAGAGCATTTCGAAGCTGACTCACATGTGACAGATTTGTCTTACTCTAACTGAAATTAAAGAACGGGAACCTGACTGTAGCATGACCTACATTTAATGTGTCATATTTTGTGTAAATCTGAGTGGTCTGTGCTCTAAACAGAAGTAAACATGTTTGCAGCTCTGTAACTCAGTCAATGATGTGTGGATTGCATCTAGCTGGTACTGCAAGAGCCTCACTGGTGCTGGTGGAGTGTCTCTGCAGACTAAAGTCGGCAGTGATCAGTCTGCTGGGGGAAAAGGGTCGTTTCCTGGTCACTGCTGGCTGCTGGAAAGGCCAGGTCAGTGGATGTTACTCCTATCTTCAGTACTTCCACTGCAATTCTGTGTGGCTCAGCACATTTGGTCTCTGTGCTTATGGCAGCATCTGTTTTTCACTTTGTTCTTCCTCGAGGCCAGGGACTAACATAACACTAAGGGCTTACTCTTAAAACTTCCTGGAGAAAGAACTCATGCTAAGTAGCTGCACACCTGATTGTGGTCAGCCTGAAATTTATTGCATTGAACTGGAAGTGACATATCCAGTGTTGTAAGAAAACAACAAAATCCTCAGACACCAGGGGTGCAAGATGAACGCATTCCTGGTCAGAACCCAGCCTTAGTGGAGAGGGGAGGTTATTGTGTGACAGAAGCCTCCTTGCAATGGGATTACACCCTGCTTGACTGCTCTGTGGCTTGAGGTGTGGGTTGCTCCAACTAGCAGAACACACAGAGCAGGGTTTGACAACTCCTCTCCTATTTTGTAGCAGGTATTTATTTCAGATTCCTCTTTTTTGATCTTTTTGTTGCATTTAAAAAGCAGAATTGCTTAGTGCATTTTTCTTTTTTTTTTTTTTTTAAGATTTTGGGTGACTTAGCAGTCATTATGACCTAACAGAACTTGTTCATGGTGATTGCTGAATGTTATGAGCATATGGGAAACACTGTGTTTAAATGTTGCATAATGGTGCTGTGGTCCCTGCCTCCATTTGCCTGTAACTGTCAACAAAATAGGTTGAAGTCTCTTATGTCAGTGCTTGACCTCTTATGTTGCTGTTTGCTTGGGTTTACAGGCACTCACTCTAGTTCAGCCATCTTTGAGAATGAGATGTTGGGCAAATGTCACTCTCGCTCTGTGCCCTCCTCCTTAGGAAGCTGCAGTTCCCTCTCATGGCACCTTGGGTGGGACATCTTCCCTTCTCCACACTTCTGTTTGCTGGGCACCTGCAAAATTGCTTTTTCCCAGGGGGGCAAGGAGCACCTGAAAGAGTTCATCCCTCTCAAGCTGCTGTTCTGAGATGGGCACGTCTGTCTCTTCACCTCAAGGTGTGTGACAAGAAAATGAGACCTATACCTGGGCAAACAATGGAATATGGACATTCCTTAATGACCCTACCAATTATGCCAGTTACCTCTACCTCGTGCTTGTATGTGCATGCCTGTGAGTGGTGTCTGGATGACATCACCGGGTTTGCTTGAGCAAAGCAGTGGCTCGGCTATGTATCCGGGAATTGCTGTGCAGCTGGCTTCAGCTACTGACTTGGGACTGGCACACAGACCAGAGGTCTTTTGACTTCTGCCATGTTGGTGATGGCTATCAGTTTGGTACCTCTGCTGCCCTTTCATTGCTCTGGGACATGGAGATTAAGCCTGTAGCAAACATCTTGGGTTTAGTATTGGAGTTTTACCTCTATCCAACCTGCAACTCCTACTGCAAGCTGTGAACACACAATTCATGCAGTTTTGGTGGAGACTTTCAAGAGCTCTGCAGATAAATTCCCTTAATTCCCTTACTTTGGTTCCTTGCATCCAGGAGACACAGGTGAGAGCAGTCAGGCAACCTCCAGAGTCGTCCTCCTCCTCCCACAGCCTCAAAACACCAAGTGCCACAGTTTGAAGGGCAGGTTTTGATTAAGAAGTGGGCCAACACCTACAGATACAGTAATAACACTGAAAATATTGTGCTGTATTTACCCACTACTGCAGAAATAACAGATGTGCAGCAGTAATTACCTAAACACTTAATTAGAGATATGTAGAACTGAGTGGTTGAGAGAGAATATTGCTTTCTAGAAGTAATTTCTGAACTAGTACCTAAATCTACAGAGAAAAGTTATTTCTGAGTGCAGTCATGAATTATGCTGCTGTGACAGGATGTTATGCCCCATCTCAATCTGTTTCATTCTTAGAGGCATGCTTTGCATAAACTAACAGAAATCACACTGGTTATAAAAAACTCGATTCTAACACACTACAGGACTACCCCTTAAGTAGGACCTCATCACAACCTTACATATTGATGGAAATATAATTCTGTTAGTCCATTTAGAAGTGTAAGGACATTTTCTTGTGGCTTCACTCAGAATTGCACCCTACATGGGGTTTCAGGAAGCCTAAGGTAACAGTCAGATTAAGTGCTTTCTTGCCTATGGCTATTTTGCTGGAAATTCTGGTAATGAAGACCTCAGAATAAGCATTTGTGTCAAAAAACCATGTTTTCAGTGCTTTCACCCTGGAAAGGGATGCAGTAAGAGTCCGTTTCCCTTCTATTATTGATTATTTATTGTAGTTCTCACTAGAGGATAGAAGACTAAGCCATTCTATCTCGAAATGTCAAACCTTAACCTTTGTGCAAACTTTCTGAAGTTGAGCAAGCTGTGTGAAAATGGGCCACTGTGATTGAATAACGTTAATGTGGAAATAGTTAACTCCCACACAACACTGTGTTTCACCATTTCACCATCTGCAACATGGTTTGGGTCTGCAATGGTTTCACAGGTCTGTGATGCTTGTGCAGATTTTGTGGTAGTTTTCCTATTTATAATTACTACTGTACTTAAATGTCTGTACACTGATAAGCAGTACATAACATTGATACATAGATGCAGATGCTAAAAATATAATTAGAGTTTTGTGCTGAGCATTCAGCTATCCAGCCTGACTTCATACCCTGTATTCATAATTGCTTTCAGAGGCAGATTCTCATCCTGCCACAGGAGATTTTTCTTTTCTCCCACATGGGTTCTCTTGCATTTGGTTGTATTAAAACACATTTTGTGACTGTATGAATCAGATCACTCTGTAACACTGACCTACCCTCCTTATCACCCTATGGCTCCACGTGCTCTAATGTTATCTGCCAATTCTACTGGCACAGACTTTTAACATGACAGCTTCTTCCCCACACCCTTTCTCCTCACTGTGAGCTCATCTCCCTCCTGTGTCAAACCTCTGTTGACATCCTGCTTTTCTTCACTAAACCTCTGCTGAAGTTTCCACACGGCACCTGGTGCTGGCCCTTCCTTACCCCTCTCTCTGAACAAGTGTTAATTCCAGGCAAGTTCAGTACCAGCTGTTGGTTTACTGTCACAGACACACTGTAGGTAGCTTGCCTGTTGTGCTGATGGAATTCATTGCATGAAAAGTGCCTCTACACAGATGGCTTGGATTAAAAAAAATACCTCCAACAGCTGCCAAAACCAACCCACCATGAATCAAGAACTATTTACAATCTTTGCTCATAGTCAGCCCCATTTACTACTGGATTCCACTCTGAGATTCAGTCATTCAAGCTGGTTTTCCATACACTTAATGTGCTAATGTGTAATCCCTGTTATTTTTGTTCTCCCTAACAGAAGGGTTTTTAGTAAGAATGCCTGGTAGAAGAAACTCAGGATTTGCAAACTTACTAGTTTGTAATAACAGCTTCCACCCATGCCCAATCCCCAAGAATTTATTTCTTGCTTTGTCACTCCTAATAACCAGAACTACTGGGTTGTACCAGTAGTTAACCACGTGGCTCAGGCTTCCTTGGACCCTAATACCCTCTTTTACCTTTTACTACTACAAACATACTGAAGTTCACTGCTGCTTTCAAACACAATTTGATTTTGCAAGACTCTTAAAAAGTAACATTATTTGGTCTAGCACATCCTGCTTTCTTTCTAGTATAGCCTAGAACAGTCCATTTTCCCTAAGTGGCCACATTATCTTCTCCCTGAGAGCCATTTACTGTTAGGTGGCCTCAATGGGCAGCTCTGAACTAGAGGACCTGAAGCTCTCAGACTTCTGAGGTGTAGCTCTGTCCCAGCCATCAGCTCCCCTTACATCTGTAGCCTTGTCTTCTTCGATGGGCAGAATGGTTATAAATAGAGAAGATGGATGGAGTGGTCCAGATTCCTCCAAGAGCTCAGCGTTCACTTTCGAGGCCAGAGCAAATGGTCTGCTTGTCTCTTATTTCAAAGTGCTTGGCCTCAACATACTTAACCATGTTCAAAACTGAGTCTAAAGGTTGCAGTGGCTGTATGTACAGATATGACCCAAATCTGGTGGTGATTACTTATGAAAATCTGACCCAGTTCAGCTGTAACATTTCTGTTTGGTGTGCAGCCAAGTTTACAGTATCAGCAACATCAATGCAAAGCAACTGATATGGAAAAATATGATCAATGGACTTTTATTTTTCTTCAGCTCTGTGTAGGGTTAGGCAAAAGAGTAAGGGAGGCATTACAGCATGTATTGCCAAAAAGCAAGCAAATATATTTTGAATTTCAAATGCATGTTCCACCAGAAGGGGATGGTCCTTTGCAACATGGTGGGATGCCTGCTATCAGTTTTGGTACAAGCTGTGTTAATGCCCAGGCCATGAGTGTGGATACCAGGAGCTCAGAGTATATTTCTGGCTCTGCAGGTGACATAGTCCATGTGCCTGGATGAGTCACTCTGCTCCCCTTTCACCTTCTTTTTCTGTGAAAAAGGGTTTAGCATCTTTGAAGAATGCTTTGACATTGATGATCAAACTGCCAATTGAAAATTACTCTAAAGGAGACTGCTAATGGTAAAGAGCTCACCTCAGTGCATGTAAACATTCCACAAGGAGACCATTAGCTCAAACAAAAAAAAAAAATCAGCAAATAAGAATAAACATGAGCCTGTGAAGTCACTGATCAGTTTGATCCATCTTCAGTGGTGAATTTGTAATCCTGGTCAAAGATCTGAAACGAAACAATTTCTTACAACAATTAATTAAAAGTAGGAATGCATCTCATTTTTTAGTAAAAAAATCTTCCCTGAGGTTGCATTATGAAAGGCAATGGCCTTGACAGGTAACAGCCTATAGACATACAGGGGCTGTTATATGGGGATTCTTATAGAGCAAGAAATTCTGAACAAGGCTGTTACTGAACCAGTTGATCATATAATGAAATTTAACCTATCTTAAAATGAAAAGTGACTCGAAACTTGATTTTCTTATTTTTTCTTTCTTTCCTTCTCTGTATGTCAAAGTGAAACACACTGACAATTTGGACGCTTTTTCAAGTTGAGAAATTAATCAAAACCAACCTTTTCCTGCAGAGGTTTCATTTTCAACCAAGTATGCCTCTTCTGATTAAAGAAGTTGCATAAAAATTCTTAATCATCTCTGCACAGGAGTACTGCTGTAGCTGTTGGGTGATTCATGCCTGTTTTAGAGACAGCTTTCATAATAATCTATAGGTGCTGTTTTAAGACTCTTTATATGAGTACTTCTGTCTGTGCACATGTGGCTCATGGGGCCCTCCCAGCTGCAGAGCAGCACCTGTGGACATGGGCACCAAACCAAGGCCACGCTTTGGAGGAGCAAGGGGAGAGCAGGCCCGTTTGCTGTCCTGTGCTGGGGGAAGGAGCCCGGCAGCAGGCTCCCCACAGCGAGTCCGTGTGCGCACGCGTGGTGGGAGGCGCAAGGCTGGACAGAGCCATCCCTTCCTGGGTGCAGGGAGCCAGCAGGAGGGATGGGAAGCCCAGGGGTCTCCTGCTGGGGAAGATGACTGTTGGGTGGGATCTACACAGTGACACACAGGGAGCGGGCAGGAGGATGCGTACTAACTGTTGGAATTAGTGAAGTGGTACGGCGGAAAGGAATGGCCATGCGCTGGGACGGGAAGAACAGGAAGGATTTGGAAGAAGAGGGGACAGAAACAGAGTAGAGATATGAAACAGGGTGGGGTGAGTGTCCATAACTCTGGCTTTATACCCAGTTGTGAATTTTCAGAAGTTTTCCAGAAGCAAAATGTACAGAGTACTATTTATGGAGTGAATTATCTGTGAAGTTCTGAATTCAGTATTTTTAACAGCCTGTGGCTCTTAGAAATTGTACTTAGATGGTAAGAGCGGATACCCTTCTGCTAACCTGCAGGGAACTTCCTTCCTCCATTTGTAAAGGAAATAAGGATGTGAAGATATGTATCTACGCTGTTGTGCTTCCATTCCCCCCTCCCTCGTGCTTCTTAGCACTGGTGACTTTATCAGCTTTGCTTCAGGCGTCATCTATCTTGTAGTCAAGGTTATCAGATAGAGATGAACTAGGAAAAAAAGAAATCCAACTTTTGACTCAAACCCTTAAGATATAAATGATGTAACCCAGAATCCAGCATTACTCTTACACAGATCAGTCAAGTACCAGAACTGGAGGTCAGTGTTTCACCTTCGAATCACCAGATTAGAAAAAAGAGCCTTTCTTTCAGTGAAGTCTAGACAACAGCACTACTTACAGTTAGATACTGACAGAGCCTTCAAGGAGATAGGTAAATGTTTGTAGCTACACTTTATTTTTTTTAAATGCTACGACAAATTTTGAACTGTAGGGAGAAGGAGACAACATGCTGTAAAATGTGATGTGTGCTTGACAGTTTAAGAAAACAGCTAGCAGGTCTTGAGTATTTGAGTGTGAAAATGATCCCTTCCTTCTTTGCAGGACAATATCATAAAACCTTTTAGAGAAGTTATGGCATTACTGCCGAGCCAAATTATACCTATTTGATGCCTTAGCACTACAGCATTGCGGACTTAATCTCGTCCCACATCGGCGCTGGCCGTGGGAGAAGGGATGGCTTGCAGAGGCACTACAGAAAGAGCGGTGGGGTCCTGCTACAGCGTGGCCACGGAGAGCTGACAAATGGCTTCACTGCGCCGTGCCCGGAGCGCTTCTGGCCCGCGGCAGCTGCGGCCCGGCTCCCAGGCAGGAGGCAGCTCTCGCGGTGCTCCCCTCAGGCCGCGGTGCACAGCGGCTCCGCGCTGCACTAACCACACCTTCCCAGCGCAGTGGCCTCGCTCGCCCGGTGTAACTCAGCCAGCACAGCAACACACCCATGCTGCTTTTCGGCAGAAAGCAGAGCCAGCTCGGTCCCACAGCAAGGCTTCACTTCAGCTCAGAGAGAGAGAAAACTTAACAAGGAAATAAAAAGTTGATCACATTAATCTCTTCTTTCGGTGATCAGTCTCTGCTTATAGAGTAAGTGAGCATAAAAATGGCATTTGCATTCTTAAGAAACAATGCCTGTGCACAGTTTGCAATGTTTCAGATTCATTCTTTGGAAACAATTTGTGTGATTTATTCTGTTTTGCTTCAAGCGTGATTCTGTTTTTCTTCAGGGCTGCTTGGGGTGTGTGGTTTAACACTCAGCTTGTCAGTTTAGCGTTGTGAGATTGTGAGTTTTTTGAAGAGGGCACATCTGTGGTTATAGAAGAATAACAAGAAGCATCAGATGTTCAGAGAACAAAAAAGCAGAGCTTGGGAGAATCTTAGAAATGAATATTTAGCAGAGATGACATATATATGACCCAGAGCTGTAGAGGGGTAATATGGTATCTGTAAAATCACTTATTTTTCAAGTTTTCAAATGCTCTTAATTATCTTAATAAGGAACAAACACTTTAACTACATTTCTAGTTGTGAAATTTTATAGTAAGCCAAGGATCTTAAACAGCAAAAATATCTATTTTTTTTTTTTTTAAACTTTGCTGAGAGCCCATAGTTCAGGGGAAAAAAAAAGTACTCTTCAGTACTCCAAAAAGCTTTTGAGCACTAAAACTACTCTGCCCTTTTGAGAGCAGAAGGAAATGTTGGGATTGCAGCTTTATCCCCTGTATTCCCAAGACTGCTTGGGAATACTTAAGTTCGATGGACATTTAACCAGCCTTTGTGCAAGAAGGAGTCAGAACTTCTGAACTGCAGAGGGGTGTAGGCTTATGCAGGTTTCTGTGTAACAGTGAACTGGATCGAAACCTTGTTCAAAAATCAACAGCCATTGGGGTTTTCAATAGCGTCTGCCTTTGTTAAAGTGCAATTATTATTCTAGCTTAACCACCCACATTGTTGTCAAAGGACCATAGTATTTTAAAAGTTATTTTTTAATCTTTCTCTCCTGTACTGATGTGAATTCACTCTCTCTTTTCTGGCTATGCAGGTAAAGATATTACATCAATACAACTTTGCTTGCACCATCTCAGCAAAGTATTTTTAATGGATCATGTGAGACCATGTCCTTAATCTGTAACTTTTGGACAAGAAGTGCAAAAGTTAGTAATTATCTTAATGAATTCTGTGCTAAAGTGATATTTACCATTTCAACTGACGAAGTAATGTACCTACACTTTGAACTACAGCCAGCCTTGCTACATCAGTACTAGCCACAGATTTGCAACCATTTATTCTATTTATTAAATTAACAAATCACAAGTGTCTGCAAAAGGTTTTCTCCTGCCTGTGGATAGCACTTGCAGTACTGAGGTGTTTACGGAAAATCCTGCTTAGTGGCAAATCCTGATTAGGAAACGTTATCATTTTTCTGCATAATAGGTGAGATAGACGTGCCTAACATATGGTTGCTATAAAATACCTTAGATGAGTCAGATCTTAGCTGACAGCTGTAAGCAGGATTGCTGTGGCTTCTTAGATAATATTACCAATTATGGTCCTTTTTGTTACTTAACTACTGTACTGTTAAATTATATTAACCTGATTTGTAGACACTCCTGTTTGAGTAGAACAAAAAGGCAAGATTTATGATGTAAATCCTGATCTAGTGTTTGCAGCTTATTAAAGCTGTATCCAAAGTCCTTCAAGCTCTCTGTAGTGATGACTAATTCTAACCTAATTGTAGGACTCCCAAGGAAGCTGCTGTTGTCCCACTAAGTGTTCAATTCAGCTACATACACCATGAAATTTAAGAAGGTAAAAAGTGCCAGAAATGGCATTGATTTGATGATGCAGGATGTACCAGCCAGTAGCCCCAGTGGCTTTGTGCTCTGATCCTTGCATGCACCTCCCACAGGTAATCACAGTGTGCAAAAATGTACTGAAGAGTTTGCCTTTAAAGTACAGGCTACTGCAGTGTCCTGGGGACTGACTTCCAAGCAGGGACTTTGCTGAGTGGCAAGAGGCACCTGCCTTAGAACCCGTGGTTCTGCCCTAGCCTCTTGTTGGAGAGAGGCTCTTTGGAGCTCTTGTCTTGAGGCAACTGCAGGATAGCCAACAAAGAGGGGGACAGCTGCAGCGTACAGGGGCCACACTTACTGCACTGTTCTGATTGATTAGCCTTACCAAGTCTAGCAGTTTAGTCTACACATTCAATTCTCATAGCAAAGTTTATCTGTTTTCTTCAGAACTCCAGCTTGCACTTTGCTCTACAGCTACAAGCAACTCAGGGGAATGACTTTATCACACACGTCCATACATTGCTCAGAGGCTCATCTGCTTTCCCTGCCTTTTTGAAACCAGGGAGCCTAAGTGAGGAATGCTAAATGAGAGCCACCTGAAGATATGTGTTTCCCACACACATCTCCCTCCCTCACCAAATCCTGTGTAGCACCACAAATGCCACAGCTCACGTTCTGCAGCATCTTTCAGGCAGCCCATCTCCCAAAGTACTGTCCGCTCTGTGCAGACAAGTGCTTCTAAGATGAAGAGTCACAAAAAGAAAGCTCACAAGAGGAAAAGTCTCTACCAATATTACTTTCCGCCTTTGCTAGTGGAAGGCACACCCACTTCCTTTGACTCTAATCAGAGGAGGACTGGCTGTCAGGTGGTAGAGATACACAGTTGAGAAACAAGAGGTCTATAGTTAGGTGCCTAGCCCTACCTTGTATACCATCTGCTTCTAATGGAAACTTAAGACTTGCCAAAAGGAGAGGGTGAGTCTGTGTTTTCAATATTTAATGCTCACTGGAAATGACAGTTCAGCATTACCTGCTGTCCCAGTGAGATCAAGCTAAACCCCAGCCACAGTACTGTGTGTTCACATGTAATTGCAGAAATAAACAGTAAGTATGGAAAACTTAGAGACAAACTCTTGAACTAGAGTGTGACCTAATTTCAACATAAGGGCATTATTTTGCTTTCCTTAAAGACTGCCACTCACTTGAATTCTTTTGGTGTTAACTCTTATAGGTTAAGAAAAAAAATGTGTGAAGTAGTAGCCATCAAAATAAGTGAATAATAGGATCAGATTGCTTAGAAACTCCCCACTGTGCAGGGGCAGGTCCCCATTCAGTTTTGTGCCACACTCTACTACAAATTACTCCAGGGAAAGCCAGTCTACTGTGTCAGCATTCTCAGCTGACTTTTCTGCTTTCTTTCCCCCAAGAGGGAACAGGAGCAGAGGTATTACCACAATCCATTTCATAAATGCACTAAGGTAAGATTTGGAGACCCTAAATTTAAGAGCATCAGTTCTCTCTGAAGCAAACGAAGACAAGCAGGTACCTAAGTTTGGATGCCTAAATTTAGATGGTATGAGTATTGCTTTCCCCTTCTCTCTTCCTTTTCCTTCTCTCTGATGTGCTAGTCCTTTTTTCTCAGCAGTTAAAAGAGACATGTCCAGCTGAGCTGCTCATCCCCTCTTGCACTTCGTAAAGTCCAGGTTCTCTCAAACTAGGGGAAGAAGGGTAGGGAATGGAACATCTAGATTCACAAAACCGTTATTTCCCCCCTAAAACCACAACAGATGTCTCCCTTTTAAGCTACTCACTGAGACTGAAGAGTGAAAATACAGGTGAGTCTTGTATGTGTTATGTGGACACAGCTTGTGAGGCCCCAGACACATCTCATGCAAGTACCAGCACCTTTGTTGCTCCCTGCATCTCCCTTTGAAAGACAGGGTGGATCTAAATTTCCAGCCCTGAGTTTGGACAGCAGCACAGCCCTGTCAGTTATGCTGAGGAACTTTTTTGTTTTGATAGTTTACAATTAAATAAATCAGGCTCTCTTCTGCTTGTTTTAATGTAGGATTTTGCATTACCATATCTAGCTTGATTTGCAAACTTTACATAGATTCAAGGTCATCTCTTCAAAAACCTGAACGTGTATGGGTTACTTTATGACTTTTCTACTTTCTTGAAATGGTGAACATCAAATGAACCACTCTGATTCCTCTTTTTCTCTCCAAAATCCAAGAAAAATCACTAAGCATGGTCAATGGGTAGATATAATCAAATGGCAGCAGTGAAGGTCTCTGCGCTAGAAAATTCGGTATTACAGAGTGCAGTGCTTACACTAAGAGCATTTACCAGGCTGTGAACTGAACTTTGGTGTGAGAATAGACACAAAAGTCTTTCCATCAGCCTCTTTGGCCAGCATAAAGACTGCTTTGAATAATGTTGAGAAAATGTGACTCTGTGTATGTGCTTGTTCTCTTCCTGAGATTATTTCATTACAGCTACGGAAAACTTGGTAAGAAATCCATTCTGTGACATGCAGGTATGTGTCACACATTCCTCCTTTGAGGCAGAACAGCTGCAACAGCATGAAGGAAGCTTTGCTTCAAGCTTTATACTAAGCTGTTCTTCTGTTCTTTATAAATCAATTATATATGTCAGGGGAAAAAAAAAAAAATCACCATTTAAGTCTGGTTTCCTTCCCACCCCCCCTGCTATTAGAAAAAACACATCCTACTCCAATTGCTGGCCATGGACCAGACAGTGCTGGATGCTTTACATGGTTATGGCAGTGGACTTCTGAGAGTTTATGATCCTCATCATCTAAGGTGCTAATGGCTTTGCCAAGTTTATGCCCCTTTGACAGAGCTGTTCAGAAATAGAGGCTTCTGTCCCATTTATCCTAAAACCCAGATCCATGATGTCTCTCCACACCTGCAGCTCAGAAGTCAGTCGCTACAATTTAGCATATCTGAGATAAGGCTGAAACCACTACTGACCCAAATGTCAACTGCTCTCATCTGTTTAACTTACACAGAAGGAAAAACAGTAAGCACAGAAACAAGGCCACAAGGAAATAATCTGTCTGCCAACATAAGCAAAATGAGAAGGGGCAGAACAACACCAAAAACCAGCTGTGTTAAGAAAGAGTGACATCTTCTGAAGGGCAGATAATTATGACAGAAATTTGCTTTAAGATAAAAAATGATATCTAGATTTGACCATTTCTAAGCAGTTAGGCTGTTACAAAGCATGCTCATAAGAAAACTACATAAATGAACTGAACTTTTGGTATTTGAGTTGTGATTTTTATACACCAGTTAAAGCTGACAGTATTCAAAGATTCTTTTGGGATGAGTCTATAGCCTCTCTGCTATTCAAAAGTATTGGGTATATATGTATACTTTCTGCATTTATTTACATGCGTGTTATATGTAATGGAGATGAAATCATTACAAGGAAGTGAAGAGTACCCCTTCAGGGTGTTCCCAGCATACTACAGAATGTTCTTCTGGCCTCATGGATGGAGAAATGTTATTTTATTCTTGTAGGGCAAGGAAAAGAATGAGGGAGCTTACTACACAGCAGTGAAAGAAGAGATGCAAAAATCCTGAAAGCTTACTTTTTTGAGCTGCTGAGGCAGACAGTAAAAGCAGTTATAGTGAACCTTGATAGAGAGGTCTTTCAGCATGCGACCTATTCATTCTTATTACAAGATTGTACATTTCCTACACAGTAGGTGCTGAAGACCAAGCCTAAAAATAGCTAAAAAAAAAAATCACACCACTAAACTGACAGGAAGTGTAAAAACTTTCCAAATGAGAGCCATCAAACCTGATAAAACACAGTCACATTCCTGGTACGATGTACACTTGCAATGTACTCTGTATGGCAGAACTGTTATGAGGCAATCTTTGTACCCCAAGGTAAACATGCATGGAACAGGATAACGGATTGCTCAGAATCTACTAGCTAAAAATAGAAATTTAGTCAACTTCCAGAATCAGAAGTGAATAGATATAAATTCAAGGTTTAAGTTCTGCTCGGAGTATCATACCTATTACTCAATCTTCTATAGAAATTTATCTTTTGGCGAGGTCCTGACCCTTCTCTCCATATGTATCAAGTAAACTTTTTCCATCATGGTACAAAACCAATGTAACATCTGTCCAGTAATTCTTATAAATTTTGTATCAGACACACTTTAATCATAATGGGCATTTTCCCCCCTACTGCATACTTAAAAAAATGCATAGCTGTAACTCTGCATTCAAGGTTATCCTAATTCTAAATTGTTGCTTTTACAATTTACACTGAACATAACTTCCCATTACAATGTAAGTTTGGAAAAGTCAAGCATCGCCTAAATAAAGTTTACTGCTCAGTGAGGCTTCTGTGGCAAAGCATGTGTCGGGGGTAATCTACCCATATTTACTCTGATTATCATGAAGAAACTACACAGCAGCAAACTACTGAAGTGTAGAGTTCCTTTCTGGTGTCCAATAACAGAAGCAAATCAAAGGAATAAACTTTGGTTTTTTAAATGGAGTGAATGTGTAGCAGCCTTGGTAAGGCTTGTCTCAGCCTTACCTAGAGCTGGCATTTGCTGCAGACTAAGCACTGTCAGTTACAACTTTCTTCTCAAGTCTCTCAAAATACAGTCTCCTATGATCTGAGAACTATGCAATAAAACATATTATGGAATCATTAGGAATTACTAGTGGACTATTTTAAAGTGCAATTTATAATCAGTTAGAGAAAGAAGCTATTCCAAACATACTCAGCCTAAATAACACAACTCTCTGAAATGAAATGACTACTGAAAGCAAAAAAATTTTAGTTATTAAAATATATTTAAAAAGTCCAAATTAGTAACAACTAGAGTCTGTTTAAAAATAACTTCTACACAAGTTCAAAGACCACCCCTTTTCTTAGAAGTAGCAAGGCAAACAGGCTATGAATCAGACATATTTGTGTACTGTAGTCATCATTCTTAAATGTTCCTGCTCCATGCACGAGGGCAAGTGGAAAAACGTCAGCAGCACTGCTCTTACCGTCCGAGGCTCACACGCTTTTTTGCCTCTCTTTCCCTGATCCCTGTAGACAAACTTTGACTGAAAGTTTCCAAACCAAGAAAGACCAAACCAATCCAAATTCTTTTCTACTGCTTTTAAACACTTTTCAGATGATCCATATTTTAACTTGTCTTCATACCTTGAACAACTGTGGTTAGTCAGCTTCTTCACAAGACTGCAAAATTTTTACCCATAGGAAGGAAATGAAAAAGCAGAAATGCAAGTAGTACAATTCATACTAAATTTCATTTTTCATTTTAAAAAGCTCAAACAACTGAAGGTGTTCTTTTGTTCTCTGTGCAACTATTTCAAGTAGTAGGAGATGCTAAGATGATCATGTTATTCTGTGGGGAACAAAGGAGTGAGATCAGTAATGATACTATAATGCTGTATTAATTAAATCAGTTCAGTATGATCAACATAAGGTATTTGCTCTTAAATTTTTTGGCCTACCTGGAATGAAAAATGCAATCTCAACATTATGCAAAAAAAATATGTGGCTCTTAACTCAATTTTATATCACAAAAACAGAACATAACAATTTCATTGCAATAATTAAAAAATACCTGCTGAGTCTTAGCCATTGTAGCCACACAGAATTTTATTTTTTTAATAAACTGTGGTAGTAAAAATTCCTCAAAATTCCAGTAAACCAACCATACATTATCAAAAGATAAGTGTGATAAGTAAGCAGCTGGCATTTACTGTAAGTGATAAAATGATGACACTCATTTCCATACCATATATATTTTTTTACTTTAAAATGTGCTTCACACATTTTCTGCTCCAGCTGATACAATCTGTAGTTACTGTACATACTTACAAAATGCTGAAAATTAAACCTGTGGTTAACCAGCTTGGTTTTAAGACACACAAAGTAGCTTAAAGTTGACTGACCATTCAAGTTGTCAGTCCATTCTAAATATTCTTGTTAAACTTTCCAGATCTTCATTTTTGAAATGCAGTTCTTCCAATAATGTAGTCAGGAACTGTGTGTACATTGGGCTTGTCTGAGTATTCTTGAAAAGTGGAGTTGTTTGTGACAATCTGGAAAAAACAAACATATTTCATACAGTAAATCAGTTTTTGAGTGGCAGATGTTAGAAAGCAAAGCTTGTGAGTTCAAAGAACTGCATTGAAGAAAAGGAGTTTAAAATGTCACATTTGATTAATTACACTATATAATGGACTGTATGTATGATATACAATATGAGCTGTACCAAAATATTATTTATTAGTATGTAGTANTTACACTATATAATGGACTGTATGTATGATATACAATATGAGCTGTACCAAAATATTATTTATTAGTATGTAGTAAATAAAAAAAAATCTAATTAGAAAAAATGAGAGTAGCTTGTATGCCTCCAATAAATTGTACATAGATGTTTTATAATGTAGACAGATGTCAGAATAAACAAAGTGCAGAATGTACAATCAGACATATAAAAGGAAGGACCCCAATCATTATTTATTTCTTTACCGAAAAGCTCTTAAACAGTCACACAGTGAGAGTTATATACTTCTTCATTTAACTTCTTCATTAAAAAATATAAAAGAGATATAAAATTCCTCAGTTTGGAAGGAGCTACCACTATGCAGATCACCCACATATATAATATCTGTATGCAGATGAGCTGAAATACTGAGCTGTTTGTTCCCATTTACCCTTTAATTTATCCAAATATATTTTATCCTGAAGTCCTTCCTTTTTCTTCTAATTCTATTGCAAAATATTGCAAAGGCAGTAATAACTGAATCTACTTCCTAAGCCCAAATATTAAAATCTTTAATGAACAAAATCAAGTATTAAAACTTTTGCTGAATGTTAAGAAACTTCAACACCAAAGATTACCGACAAGATCATTTGACAAGAACACCTATCCCAGCAACAGTTACTTTGTCTCAAATACTGTAGATAAACAGTGCCATTGACACCATACACAAAAGAGTTATTTTAGAACACATTTGTGCAATTATGTACTTTTAATAAGAAATTCAAGATAGTCTCCAGCTTCCTAAAAATTTCCCAGCTCAGGAAGTCTTCAAGTGAGTAACAACTGAGATCAATCTCCCTGCAGTCTCTGGTATTAAGACCATGTCCGCTTGAAAAAAGCTGCATATAAGAGAAGATTCTTTTAAACTAAGCAAAAAGAGTGATAAAACACAAAGAAAGGACCCTACAAGTCCTTTTTAGTAAATAAGTAAATAAGAATCCCTTGATAAAAAAATTAATTTACCAAAAAAATTGATGAAAAAACTATTTAACTTTTAATGAGTTAAAATTACTTCCCATTTCTTTGTGGATTCCATTTCAGCATGTACATTTAGCTAAATAGTTCAGCTCTCAAACTCTGACACTTGGTGAGAAGGACTTTCAGAGATGCTTAAAGTAAGGGCAAGGTGTGGAAAGAAATGACTTTTGCATACAGTCTGCTCTATGTATAGAAGTATTCAGAGTCGAGTTTGTGATTTTGGCCTGAGGCCACAGGGTTTTGTAACGCATTTCACTGCAGCCGGGCCCGAGTTGTTTCTTTCCCGGTGGGAGGCCCTGGGGTCGCTCCCTGGGCTGGTGGATCAGAGCGCCCCCGGCCTGGCAGGAGGCTGCGTTTGCACGGGGACGCGTTACCAGCGGGGAACACAGAAAGGCTGATAGAGGATCAGAGGAGCCACTGCAGAGTGTTGGGCTGGAGAGGGCGGGAGGAAGACCAGGACATGCATTTGTACTTGTCTTCAATTCACCCTTCTCAGAATTATGCAGGCTGGATATGAAAAAAGACTGGTGGCAGAAACGGTCATGACTTCCTGAGTGCTGGTGCGAGGTAGCTGTAGCACTGTAAACCATTCTCCTGGCCATCATGCAGATTTACATGCATTTTTATTTGAATTTTCTTAATCCTGCCATGGGCTTAAGAGGATATTAACACAGACATTAGTTTTCAAAAACAGCAGAAAGCTTGTGCAGTTTTAAGGATTACTCTAAAACCAAAATATTTGTTACCATGAAGCTCACATGCTTTTTGTTTTTTGGAACTGCAGTTGGTGATAGAACATAGTTTCATGAATTATAAGCATCTCATAAATGTCAGACCCTGTTTAAGACACACTGCTTAAAGAGTAGCTATTATAGCTTACACCAAGAAAGAAAGAAAAAGGTATTGCTATTTTCAGAGAAGTTGCCAGGCATTAAATATTGAGAAATGGAAGTTAAAAAAAGTTTTAGACATGGAATTTTTTTTTTTCTTACCTAAACTTTGTTTTAAAACAAATTAATCTACTGATTATCTGATAAACAAGAGACTAAATCAATAAGTCACTTCAGAGAGGCACATGCAAGTTTGTAGCAATTAGTTAAAAGTTGCATCTTGATGGGGCAACATGTTAAATATTTATGAATCTATGTACAAACACTTTTCTCTTGGAAAACTGTGCCCTTTTGACCTTTAAATGATGCTTCAACTTGTCATTTGAAAAGCAGTTATCATTGAGTACTTCTCTAGTTTCAGGTGGCTGCTGCAGCAGAAGCAGAAGCTTTTGTCTGGAAAGGAGCAAGCAGAAGCTGCTGGTTTGCGTGGAGTGGTAAGTTACATGCTCTAAGTAACACTGGTCCAATGTATATTTGAGGTACTGCCCAAGAGAGTATTGAGGGACTGCTTAACTGAATTAAACCTTAATTGTATGCAAACAAGCCAGAACAGCATTTGGGATCAGTATCTTCAAGTCACAGAAAATTACAATGATTTTATCTCTCAAGAAACTATGATGACTAATTCAATTTAATGACACACAGGATTTCAGTTCAAAGATTGTGGAATTCCCTTGAAAGTCTGCAGCATCTTCTACAGATGTAGAATATAGGAAATAGGATACTTGGGACCACAATAATAAGAAATGGCTAGTGGACCAGTGGAAAGAAAATACAAATTTTGCTTTTCTGTTACCTCTTTCACGTGTTGCAGCATTAATCTAGAACAAACTTTTATGAATAAAGTCAAATAAAAATAAGAAAAGCTAAAGAATTAATTGATTTAAAAATAACCACCTACAGAAGTACACAATGTAAATGTTACAGCCCAAAATTACACACCCATTCTTCAAAGGCTTGCCTTCAGCAAGAGCTACTAAAAGGAAATGTTCATGCTCATATCATGGAAAAGTAGTATATCAGACTTGATGAGAGTGTCGTTTCCTGCACACCCACTTACACCATATGGTAAACAGGCATTTGTAACGTTTAAAAAGTGTTAAAAATGTCAAACTGTATCTGATTGATAAAATTTGTATTTGCTGGCTATTCCACATATGTTACATGTTCAAGAAAAAAACCCCACTGAGGTGAAATTCATGTGAAGAATAATCAATTATTATCAAGCTATTAAAGGACATCTGGCTACCACAAAATGTTTACATAGTTTCAGTGCTTCAGCTCAAGACCCAAGCTTTCTATGAATCAGTTGCCTTACAAAAACATTTGGCAAGTATATTTAGGAGTTAAACCTCAATCATTTTTAGGAATAAGTTTCATTAATTGATATGGTAGGGTGCACAACTTGGTCTTGGATCTATGCGTACCTTAACGAAGACAGCTGAATATATTCAGAAAAGAGAAAACTTTTAAGTAATTAAAAGCATTAATTGGCATTTCCTATCCAGGGGTATGACTATTCTTTCTAAAAACCCAAACAAATTGTCCAGTACCATCCTTCCCCCAGCTACTGGATCTCAGGGAAAGCTTTCTGGACTTTCTGTTTAAGATGAATTCTGTGATTCCCTTTGAAAACGTTAAAAATTTTCAAAGCCACCGCAGTGTTACCAGTCAGTTACAGCTCTCTGAAACAGACACCTGAAAACAGGGGTAAAACACAACCACATAAGAGTCAGGTTCCTTTCCGCTCCTCAAATTTGGTCACTTGAAATTATACATAAATTGTTGAGAATTTGAGTGCACATAAATTGCTCCAATATCATGGAAAGCACTTGTATACTCATGAACAAAAGCCATATGCTAATTCTCAGAAGACTAATAGTAAGTTCCTCCTAGAAAAACATAAGCATTGCCAATCTTCCTGATTTTCTTCCAATGTTAGAAGCTTCAAAAAGTAAAAGCCACTGGTTGTGGCAGAAGCCATGGATCCAAACACATTTTTTTAAGCTCCTTACGTTGTTTGACATGCTTGGAATTTGAATAAGAACAGAAGTATAAAGAGAATGATGGAACAGGCAAGCACTACTCTCTTTCCAGAGTGAGCTTTGGAAAATAAGTTGTCTTTCTGCCAGTTACAGGTATTTAAGTACTGTGAATAAGACTCCTAACATAACCACCACAACATAAAGGTTGGGTTTTTTTACTCTCTGTTTCTTTCTACCTTTTGTTTTAGTCACTGAAGACTTAATTTTTTAAGATCATCATAACCAGGATCATTGATAACTAGTTTCCTATCAGAATGATGGAGCTGAACTAATGAATGATCACAAAAGGGTCCTTAACACTTGTTTCAGAACACAGAAATGAAGCAAGAACTGGAGCACTACAGGCAGCATTTTCCCCCTTTCCCCAGCAAAACCACAGACACAGACTACTGCATGTGTGCTACAAGGGTGCCAACAAATCTCTGACCAGTAGACTCCTGCTCCAGCGATAACCATGCAGATAACATACCATTCTAATGGGTTCTACTGCATCAACACAGAACTGCTGGGGTGTTTTGGTTTTGTGGTTTTTTTTAACACTCTAAATATATTTGCACTGCTCTTAAAGTTACAGATTTGATGGGCTTAGCAATACAATGAAAATGTTACTAATCAGAAATGCCTTTCTTTTAAATTAATATAGTAGTTTTATAAAACACAGTTTTAGATTCCCTTTTAGTTATGTTCCTTGTAAGGAAGTCTCCAACACAATTGATTAAACAAAAGCAATTGTTTTGTTTAAGACAACTAGCTAGACTGACTCAATCCAACAAGTGTTACACATCAGCAATAAAACTCAGTGAATTGATGTGCATTGCAGCCCACAGACCATCTGCCTGTACATGCAGCTGCAGTGCTGCCATGTATCAATCACTTATAACAGTGCTTCAGCTGATGGGGTAAACTCCAATGCTTGCTGCATTTATCCATTTCATGAACCCCTACCCAAAGGCACTCAGACATCTGGGCAGAGTAAGTTGAAACCATCACTGTAATTTTGCATGTTCTTCACAATACATTGGCTGCTTGCTTAATTTGAGGTAGAATCTCTCACTTCCAGTATCTCACTAGATACAGTACACTTGCCTAGGATTGCAATTTTGTTAGTAAAGTATCTTAAATCCCAAAGCATGGTGCATCCATCAGGCCAAAGTTAGTATTGGACAGAAAGTTGAAGCACTACATGAGTCTAGCTGTAAGATAAAGATGGAACACCAGGGAGCTTAAAAAAATTATTAACTTTGGTGTAATTAAGTGGCTACACTTAATTACTATGTTTAAACATATGCTCAGAAATTAGAAAATATGACAGCCTCAACTTAGGTAATTTATCTGTTGTGTTCGCAGTTTCAGTGAAAAAACCCCAAACCCCTACTTGTTTCTTATAACTTTAGTTTGAGCATGATTTAAAAAACTCAACATTAAAAAACCCCAAACCCTTAAAAGCAAAAGGCTGTCTCCAGAGTGAACAATTTCCATTAGAACACATTAATATTTGACAGACAATCTTGAACTGGAAGCATCTAACTTACAAACAAGATGCAAAAGTATTTAGATATATCTTTGGAATTGAGTCTTTTAAATTAAAGTACACTAGTACTGGAAAAAAGTAATTATGACCAGTGTCACTTGCAACTCTGCAATTAAAATAGTCTCTAGTTTGGGGCCTTTTGTTACCATATCCAATCAGTCAAAGAGGAAAGTGGCATTCAGGGGCAGCTTTCTGTAATCTCCCCCAATATATTTCTGTATTATACCTTCTTAATGAAAATAAAATACTGTAAAGCCCATAGCATTGAACAGCAATAACTGGCAGAAATAAACAATTTTCTTACTGAGATAAAAAAGCCACTTCTGGTCTAGTTTTAAATATAGCCTGAAGATCCTATTCTCATCATAAAGACAAGAATTTTGTAACTGAAGTGCAACTTATGTTTTATTTATTATTTAACTTCCTTTCATTATTGTGTACTGACTTGTCCACAGAATCCAGCACAGGCACTTTAATCCTCTGATGGCAACAGAAACTAAATTATTCATGCTTTAAAATTTTTGTCCACTACATTTAAATCAATGCTACCAACAGTGATTCAAAATCAACGACTGAAATTCCTATATAATCCAAGTATACAGCAAAAATTAAGGTTCATTCCAAAGTTAAGTTTGTTAATTGTTTCCACTACCTTCATTTTTTCCTATGCAGCTTCTACAAGTTTCTTCAATAAATACATTCTTTGATACATGTTTATGTATATAGTTATACAAATATATTTTTTCTTCATGTAAAGTTCACTTTCCACACACACTTTTTATGTAGTTGTTGTCCACATGCAAGTCAACTTCTACTCCCTTTTAATGGGGCCAACATTTCACATGTGGTGTAGCCAGATATGACTGGATGGCTACGACTAACAGTAAAAGGAAAGCCTTTCTACAGCTCCAGGGGTTATCTAAGCATTTGATGGAAGTCCTTGCTATCAACTGAAAAAAAAGACAATGGATCTGCTTTTCTATCTTTCCTTCTTACCCCCACCCTCTCCCCCCAGTGAGTTATTTGTATCCAAACAGGGAACTGGAGATCAGGCTGGGGCGCAGCTGAAGGTGCAGCAGCCCAAACCCCAGCCCTTCCTAGGACACTGGGCAGGCCCTGGGGCGCAGGCTGTGCAGGACAGCTCCCTCATGGCACACCATGCTCTCCTCACAAGGGCTTTGGAAGCCCAGTGGACATTTGCAAAATACTCTGCAGGCTCACTCTAGCGTTCCACATCAGCAGTCATTTCTTGTCTTTCCCTTCGTATGAGAGTTCAACTTTTGTTTTTCCATTAAGCTGCATAGGGAAATTCTTGGAAGGCATTTAAAAGTTTTAACTAAACTATGCAGGAGAGAAGAGTTGAGGCCATAGACTTAGAGCTACCTTATCAGGTACAGAAATTGTTAATTTAAAATGGATTTAACAAAATGCAAATATTCTGGATCTTTGGGTGTTTTTTTAACCTAACAAACAATTCACATGAATATCAGGATGAATTGTTTATTGCACTTTCTTCCTCTCCCTTGAGAGAGGAAAGTTGAGAATCATTCCATCAGCTGCTAGCTGTTATTTATAACAAACAGCTGTATAACTACAAAGATCCTGCAATGAAACAATTCAATAGTAAGTAATGTTGCACTGATACAAAAAGATGCAGAAAAGGAAAAAACTCAATACTTGTCTAATACTGTCTAATGAGAAAGCTAACAGCCAATACTCTGGAAATATTTTGCTAATAACAATGAGAGTGACAAAAATTCCAGGACCCATGACTCCTTTAAAGCCACAATAACAATATGGAATGGTTTTATTTGCCTCTTGTTATAGTGATATTTAAGAACACTATTTTCAAAGACACAGTCATTTTTAAATGATTACCAAGACTGCCATCAACACAAATATCATATAGGTCTGGCAAAAAACAATTACTTTGGCACTTACATGCACAACAGCACTTCCAGATTTCATTAACAGTGGATTAGAAAGACCTCGAGCCAGGCAAGAAGACTAAGGAAGCACCAAAACCAGCTCAATAACATGCACAGTTTCTTATCCAGAGTTCTCTTCTACAAAGTGTAGTGGATCAGACTTTGTTTCACTATTTTGTACAACAGGTATGACTGCAGGATGATTTCCTCAAAAACAAATGGAGCATGGTGCACACCGACATGACTGTATTCCAAAGATGACTACAACGTTAGTTCACAGACACAAAGCATTAGAACCTCTATAGTACTGTGTGCCATTTAGAGCCCTAGCATTCATACAGGGATTTGTTCCACAAACTTTTAATTTAGCTTACTTATCAGGGTAATACCAAGTTCCCAATATGAACCCAGAAGAAATCACTATCAGCTGTTTCTCCCTAACAAATCTAAGTTTCTTATGTACACATTTCAAGGACAGGCTTTGTTTAAAGAGCTCCATTTATTTGAAGCCTGTTTCCTGCTAACCAGCTGACAGATCAAAGGTACTTCTCAGTTTGATCACTTATTCCCATTTCCCCCTCTTCTTTAACTTAGTCAAAATTTTAAATCTAGTATGTTCAAAATTTATTTTAAAATTGATCCTCTCATCCTTTTCAGTCTTCTTTTCCTTTTTATGTTCCACAAGGTGTTCCTGTGACACCTCAAATACTGGAATCTATGCCACTGAAGTATGTGGATTACCTAGCTACATGAAATTAAGCCCAGGTATAAGTCTCGGATTAAAGAATGCTAAAATGTAAGCTTTTGAGAACCTGAACCTCTTAAGTACTTTGTAAAACACACACCTTTGTGTGAATTATTGTGCACATACAGTGGAACATATCTAAAAGATGCCTTTATGTTCAAATCTGATACATTTTATGAATTAAACTATGTTTTGTATCTGTCTAATATATCTATATCTATATATATATATATATCCATTTTTGCACTTCATTATTCCACATATGGATATTCCTATAAATTCATTACCTTAGTGATATGTAAGTAGAAAAAAAAATTTCAAAAATGACAGAATAAAATATACTGACTTGCAGTAAGTTAAAACAGCTACAATGCAATATGCTTAGGTAAATAATGCCAATACTTGACTTCATAAAATGTACTCACCTGTGCTCAGTTACTAGGGAAACAATAATCATAAAATTGATCACAGTTTAGTTTCACAACTTTTTAACACTGTAACTTGATTACAGTCCAGTATATAGATCAAGCACCTGTAATAATGCAGCTGAGTAAAGAGACATGCTAGGAATAGCCTTGCTTACACTGTGTCCAGTTTTTTTTATTTATTCAGAAGTTAAATGTAACTACCTCAACACTTTTCTACTTGCCTTTCCCAGTTTTGAAAAGAAATGCCAGCGTGGTTTTGGACCTCTCAAAATGAGATTCTTAGAAATCCCTGAAAGCTAAAGATTCTTAAGCATCTTTTCCCAGAAATAACAGCACACAGCAGGTTTAAAAAAACAAACAAACCAAAACTGAAAAACCCCAAACCCTTTTCCTGCTTGTTTTATTTCCTAATCTACTACCAGCCTGATGATCTCCAGTAAATCACTTTTCTACCCTTAATATCAATCTTACCAGCTCTACAGCAGAAGAGCACTATTAACACTGATATGTGAAAGTACACTGAACTAAATACATGCCTTAAACCAGCAGAATAGGTGATGAGGTTTGGAATGAATATGAAAAGCCAGATAAATCTCAACTATTCCTTAACTTTTTAAAAACCCTAGTATCTCATCTCAGAAATACTGAGTTTTATGATGAATTAATTCGATCTGTTCAGTGTCTTGTTAAGATGTTCAGATGGACAGAGGGTGGAAGAGAAAGCGAAATGTGCATTTCTGTGGAACACAGGGTGTAAGTTTGGTATACATCAAAATCAAACATGCTCTAAAATGAAACAAGCCTCCAAACAACGAAGCATCTGCACTTTTTGTGCTGATGCTGGTTTTGCACCTGTAGCATGCAATTACACAGATACACTTGGCAGTTTCTGCAATAAGCCTCCACGTGCTGGTTGGTTATGTTTGCTACCAGCAAATTAAAGCACACTTTTCCTGGTGGGGAGGAATGGGAAGCGACCATGTACTGCTGCAGACATGATTGTTCTAGATTCTTTTTATTGTGCCAGGCAAAATTTTATGAAGATATGATTATGTTTACTTACACAACATTCTGGTTAATTGACTGGCTGCAGTCTTCTGCAGTATTTATTTTAATTATACACGTGTAAAAAAGAGCCACCTGCTCTGATGCTAAATGCACTGGCTTGGATTGTCTGTAAATTCTGAGAGCTTTATCATAGCCCACTGTCTAGAGAAACACTTTATACATCATCTTTGGGTGATATGCATTTCCTTCCTTTCTTCCTTCCCAAAAGAAGCTGTACTTTTCTGTTTTCATAAATATGAAAGGAAAACATTTCAGAAAATATTGCACAGTTTTGCCTTCACTGTTAACATCTCACTGCAGAACTTAATTGCCAGACTGGACGAGTGCCACTGGGTGTCAGAATGTTTTTCCAAGAAGTAATGTGAGAAGTAATGAGAAGTAAAAGTTGCCTTTGCATTTGATTCCTGCAGTATGAGGACACAAAACCAATCAGTGTACTGTCCACTGTCAATTATCACATAAAAATAATTAGGCTCTTCTCCAAGTTAATCTTCTCTTCTCCCCTCCAAATTTTTGTATGTCTGAATAATTTTTAGTTTATTCCTCACCACTGTGGAATACTATAGCAGCACTAATATTCTCCAGTATAACATTATTGATAGGAAAAATAAAATGCATCTATTTTCCCCAAATGACATAGACAGTTAGGTCCTTAGGTAGGTCTGTGAAGCACTGTTAATCCAAGCAAATTATAATAGCTCAATCATGCAAATAAGTTTATTTTCTAAGACATAATACAATCATAAAGCAGCATTTTTAGGGCCTTCATGGTTTTTAATCACCTTTAGGATTCTTCCTTAAAAACCATTATTCACGTCACAGAAAAAATACTGTCTATCATGGCAAGCCTGACATTTTCAGCAGCAATATGACAAACGAAATTAAAATCTCCGGAATTAAATACTGCCTTTCTAGACAACCTTAGTGTTGTAAGGTTTTACATTCCTAAATCTGCATCAAGCACCATAAGAGAAGAATGATTAGATCTTCAAACAATACTGCTCTTTCATGGGGATTTTTTTACAAAGTTTTTCTGTTATAGTGGTTTCAGAAGAGTTAAGGAATACAATAGTTTTACTTTGGGCACAGTTTAGTTCAGTGCTAAAGAGGAACACCATTATGACTACCTGCATGGAACCAAACACATTAATCCAGAATCCATGCTAAAAACTCTGCTGCTACAAAATACCTGGGGATCACATGACAGGAAGCTATTCTGACTTTTCCACTGATGTGCATCTCTACTTTTTTTTTGTTTCAGAAACAAGCCAAATTAATATGGCTTTTTGTCTTACAGTGATGTTTTCTGTTAGCCAAAGCCACTGCTTATATCCCCACTAATGCAGGCTGTTCTTTACAAAGTTAACTAAGATAAAATTAAAACTCTGAATATATAAGATTCAAGTGTGTGCCAGTCATGTTTTTCTTTTAACAGAAGGGCAGTGTTTCATGATAAAGAAATGTTTGCATTGAATGTATTAAGATTAATTATTAATGAGGAAGCAAGTATATTTTCATAGGGCTATAGCTGCAGGATTCAGTTGAAACATGAACGTTTCAGTTTGCTCAAGGGATGACATTAAAATACATTTAGTTTAAAACTAAATTTAGGACAGCTGAAAATGTGAATTACTAATGTCTTACTTGCAGCATTACTTCAGAGCTGTCTATATTACTACTACTGTATAACTTTTTCTATGCAACTATTCTATGCCACTGTACTACTTATGACTTCCAATACGCAAAGCAGTGATTATGGAAGGAAGAAAAATATGACATTACAAAAGAAATCTAAAAGTACACCTTTTAAAGAAACATCAATTTAAAACAGTCTTCCCTCTGGGCAATTTTTCCATCTGCTTGATCATAGTTGTGGCATAAAGTTCAATGGGACGTGAACTCCACTGACCAAGTCAGCTCCCCAATGAGTCAACATGCTGAAGGAGCCTTCTGAAACCTGGCACGCTGTGTCAGAGCTTGAAACGCAAGTGGCAACAACTCACTCACACAAAAGGCTAAAATGAAGTGTCAGAAGAAAGTACTTTTCTTACTACCATATTCTTAATTTACAAGTATATTTGGGATATAAAGTTGCCAACAGTCTGAAGCAGATCGCCCAAAACGATGTTTCACATAAAAGTATTTCTGGATTCTAACAAAAAGATTTGTCAGAACACCACCACCAAGGACAATTTATAGCTGGTGATGCACTCTGCACAGCGGCTCTGCTGGCTGTGCATGATGTCAGTCTGAATGCCCACACATACAGCTGCTGGGAACATGCAGATTTCTATCTCTTGGAGGGATTTCCAAGACACTTGGCAGACAGCCATGCCCCTGCTCTTCCCTTGCACTGGGCAGCAGCGCTGGCAGGTGCAGAGATGACAGCTTTCTGAGCCAACCCCCCTACCTCCATGCAGCAGGAGTCCAGGACACAGCGTGTGCTAAGGCTCCACTCCTGCTGATGAAACCAAGCTCCAGCACTGTAAAGAGGAACTAATTATCCTGGACTCAGAGAGTTTGTGCTGGGTATACATGAAAGTTACACAGCACATCCAAATGTCCCATTTAGAAGGCCACCCATGAGAATACCAGCATGGAAAAGACTGCAGCTGTATGGGCTGCAATGAAATTCACACTGTCACTTCCTGCAGAACATCACTGCAGCAACACTGGGGGTTTTTGTTCCAGGAGAAACACCTTCTTGGAAACTGTTAAAGTTTCTTCTATTTTCTCCCTTATGAAAGAGGAAGATATTTAATTAATTTTAAAGTTGGCACTGACTAATATCCCAATTAACAACACTGAAATCCCTTATGGTACTGTTCTGTGTATGTTTCCTAAATAATACTGGAATGTGCCAGAAAGAACTAAGAGAATACTGATCATGTCCACAATATGCTAAATAATCAATTTCAAGTTTGCTTAGAAATTGCTAATAAGTAAGCAAGCTTAATAGAAAAAACTGCTTCAAAGACTTAGGAACTGCTTAACAGAAAATCTATTTGAATTCACACTTACCAAATGACAGCCTAAAATCAAGAGAAAAAGTGAAGATGATTTTTTAAAATGCATTAAGACAAAGTTGCCTCTTCTCTATTTCACACAATAATATAACTCTACAGATAAACATAACACTATAGCTAATAACTAAACATTCGAATGCTTTTATAAAAAGACTCTTTGGATTCTTGGTCCTGCAAGCTCAGCTCTGTTTCAAAATGGGAAACAATATTTCCAGGTTAATGATAAATGATTTTTCTCAGCTGAAACCTGGAACCAAACTTCCATCATCAGACTAAATAAAATATCAACCAGCTGACTTGTATGTGGTTTCTGTAGGAAAAAGAGTCACTCTGCAAGTCTGATTCACATCCTACATGTATTTGTACATTAGATTCATACATTTCAAACATTCACACACTTTTAGATAAGAACATGGTAGTGATATCAGAAACATCTAAATTCCTCTTAAAATGATTTAGAAATGTCACTGCTGAGCAATAGATTGCTCTCGTGTGCAGAGGAGTAAAAACACATACTTGAACCCAAGATTCTCCAGTTCCTGAGCTGTTATCTCCAAGAGAGTAAACCTCTAGAGTACATCTATCTCCACATGACACATTTATCTAAAGTGGCTGCACACATATAATGATGGCTTTTGTTTAGTGATCATGGTCATTTTGAGTTTGTTTAAATACTGCAGCCAAATGCTTATAAACTAATCCCAGAACATTTTGAAATGCTTCAAAGCTTTTAGCGGGGGAACCTCTTGCATAGGCTTTGCAGATGAAGCTGACCACAGTTCACTGGAACCAGCCAGCTCAGATAAGTAAGATGAAAGCAGACATTTCCTGAAAATATCTTGAAAGCTTTCCATTAGTCTGTGCCAGGGGTATACACTAAAAACAGAAAGTGCCCATGCTTGTATAGCAACCAATCCTCCCACTGCTTTCTCCATTCTTTCCTGAACTACTGTATTTATATCTATGTATCTGCATCATTTGGTATCTTGCAAAGTTCTTTGGCAGAAAAAGATGCAACTTCTGCATTCTAGTTTACATTACACTATAAAGCAGTTATTACTAGAACAAAAAATTCTATTTAACATACTAACCAATGTAACAGGAAGAAACCAAAATCAACCAATTCAGCATTGCTGAATGTGCTCTATTCATAGGAGTGCCTCAGGCTAGATTTTCAATAAAGGCAGAGAATGGCTGTGTTCATATTTTATACAATAATTTGATTGAATAAAAACAACTGTTCACTAGGAACATGAAATACTCCACTATTGAAATTGCCAACATGTTATACTTTGAGACATGTAACACTGTCCAGTTCAAGGCACTTTATTTCAATGAATGAGAAGCCCAGGTTTCTTTCGTAGTCAGTAGACTCAAGGGCACATAAGTACCTTCGGCAGCTTTTCAAGGACCTGCAGATTATGAAGTGCACCTAGGGTCTAATTTAAACACCAAAATTAGGCATTAATGATATCCATCATGGTGTATACTCCAAAGAGTTAACTTGCACACTCAAAGAAAGAGAGGAGAGCACGATCATACCATAATACACTAGAATTCAATACAGCCATAACGCTGACAGTTATTCTGTCCAGTACCTTACCACAAAAAGGGTTGGGGCACTCTGAAACTGCATTGTGAAGTTAAGAACACCAAGTCATCAGCACACACTAGCCATACATGTTTGAGAAGGAAGTGGTGAGCCACAACACTGATGCACAAAATCGGGTGCAAGCAAAGTCCAACAGTTGCTACTTGAAACAAAACAACCTTGCCCCCTTTAATACAAAACAAAAAATACTTGAAGTCTTAGATTTTTTTGAGGTATACCTTGAAACCCATGCTCACTCTGCCTTCTTGCAATCTCTGCACCCTGGGATACCTGTAGTATGGTGTGGCACCCACCTGGGAAGAGCAAGCATTACCCTCTACCAGGGTGCTGCTTATGCAGCTTTACTGGTTAGTGTTAGCAGTAAAATGGTTGTGGAATCAACAGAAATATGATTGATATGTCATACCTATGTCTGAAACCAGGTCAAGACCTGTGAATAAATGTGGAACTGTGGCTGAAGCTACTAAAGACCCCCTCTGACTCAGGCCCCACACAACTCTATGATCTAAATAACAGTAGATGTGCTACAATGTGCATAATGTCTCAGTACAACTAAAGGAGAAGACTTAAATAGGGTGTAATTCTTTCTATGAAAATTATTAGCAATACATGACAGGTTCCTTGGCAGACTGCAGGAAGTGAGAAAGGGCCTGAGTGAGGACCTGTGAGGGGTTGTCCACATCCTCAGTAGCCTTTCCCTGCAGTCCTGGCTTCCACTAAATACTCAAGCTTGACTAGAATGTCTAAATAATTAAATGTTCTGCTTTAATCTTTATGGAAATAATGTAAGATGCATCATCTTATTAAAGGAATCTTAACACTCATTCTATCCCACCTACATTCTTCCACATTCTCTCCTAAGAGGCAGCTGAGAGAAGTTGTTAAAAATCTCAAGATCATGTGCCTGCAAGAACCTCACAATACGCAGAAATCAGCAGCGGTTTTATTTATGATTTCACTAATATTATAAATACAATCTACTCTTTTTAATGATCAAATGTAATTAATTTCTTTAGGGATGGAACTTTAGTAAGCAAAGGTAAAAAGAGACTTGCTTGTCTGCTTATACTGACTGCTACCAGGACTGCCTACTGCTTGTATAACATTTTAAAGCAGCTGTAAAACAATCGTTACTTATGTAAACATTTACAGCTCATCATATGCAGAGCCCAGCTACATATTTTAACTTCTGATCAAAAAGAGACACCATTTCCTTAGCTGTACAGAAACTACTTGAAAAATTCATAAGATCTGTTTCACAAATTACCAATTCAACCATAAGAATATATAGTAAAAATGACAAAAGATTTGTTCTTATAGTTGATAAAAAATTTATGCCAAGGCATTCAAGTAAAGTTACTTTCTGTGTTCTGATTTAATGAATCATTTGAGCGGTATCTGGCTGGGTGACACAGATGTAGGGCTCGCTGAAGCCTGCTCTAATGCCTGCTGGTACCATCTTCCTTGGGACAGCAGAGCCAGAACAATGTGTCAGACTGCAGTAATATCAAGGAAAGTAAGTGCAGTGCTGGGCATGCCACGAGGCTGGCCCACAATACTTCCTGACCTGTGAATGTCTCTAAGTACCTCTCTGTCCTACAGGCTCCAGTGACCCAGGAAGCCCAAAAGCAGCAGCAGCAGCAGTGCAGTCATGAACAGACTCGGAAATAAAGATTTTTGCAATCTCGTAATTCAAGCTCAAGACATACAAAGATTGGTTGATGGTTTAACCCTAATGGAAGGCAGAGCCTGACACTGTGAAACCACCAGTGATTTCTAAAACGTTTAACATTAGTTCACCTTTTAATACAAATTTGTGTCTGTTCAACACACTGCAAAGTTTGTGTCTTTAACTTCAGAAAAGTACATGAATTTGCAAAATACTGACTAAGGAACTTACTTGATGCATATGAGTACAGCTTTTATAGATCATGCTTCTGCATCAAGAAGTTTACTGAAAGACACTGTAATACAATCAGGCTTCCCATTAGGGAAATCATTGTAAAGAACTTAATTATACACTAAGTAAAACAAAGCTAAGGAGGACTGTAGGCACTGTGGTACTTAACCAACAAAGCTAATCCTCATAAAAATAAAATACTGGGTCCCAGTATTCCTTGGGAGGAATTCTCCTGCTAAAAGAGATTTCCCCTCTAAAAGAAGTTTGCTAGAATACTTATACATATTTAGAAGCACACATATCTTTATAGAAATAATTTGAGTTTAATCATAAAAGTGAAACCTTTTAAGAAATTAGAAGCAAAATGAGAAATGAAAAGCCTAACAGTTATGCCAAATCCAAATAATACAATATACATGTCATTTTGTCCTAATGTCAGAGCAGGGAAGAATGTATGTCAGCAGCAAATGGAAGAGGGTGAATTATACTCCTACTTCATCCTGCAAGGCCTCTCTAAAACCCCCTAAAGCTTAGTTTTTCTTTTTTTTTCTAACATGAATTTGTTCATTGATAACATTTGATACAAGGGGGACAATTCTGTTTTGTCAAGAAAATTTTGTTCATTTGCATGAAAGAAATATTTCTGTTGATTCCACAGTTAGTTCCATGAAATCTTTCTTCTTTTACCTGAAAATTACATCTTGTTCCAAGAGGCCAATAAGACAGTTGCACATAAGAATATTAGACATTTAAGGGTACTTACACAGATAACAAAACAATAGCAATGAGAGTCCATTCAGGCATTTTGTGAATAATATTTCTGTTTGTTAACCTGAAAAATAATTTTAAAAACGTCAGTACATTTAAAAGTAAAAGTAAGCAAATTTTAACAGCTGAATTTTAAGTCTACCATTAATACACTGAGTTATAAAGAAGCAATTACAGCTGTATCTGAGCAATTCACCAGCTCTTAAGCTTCTGTCATCCTCTAATGGAGGAACTGCAGAATTTTCAATGTCCCCCTTTTTTAATATGAAAGTTGGATGGGGAAGACTGAACAGAAGCTATTTCTTTTAAATTGCTCACAAATAGTCCTGGCTGCTGTGAGGGCACAGCTCTCACTCAAACCCCTGGGAAATTCTCCAGAACTGGCATGAGTTTCTGAAAAGATGGACCTTCTTACACTTAGTTTTCTTCCTCCTGTTGGCTTCAGATCCAGATTTGCTGTAAAAGCTGATGTGGACACAGAGTGAATTTTATAAGGTGGCAGTGACAATTCTCTGATGAGTCTGTGTCTCAACAATCTGAGCTTTGTTCAATTATGAAAGGAAAAACAGTGTTTTGCACTGCATACAAAGAAATTGTCACATCAAACCAGAACCAAGAGTTCTGGCAAATACTGATTATATTTGTTATTAAAAGGTTCATTTTAGCAATTATTATTTGAAATAGCTAATGGATTTAGCTGGTAACAAAGTTTGCACCTGGTAAACTGAATAAGAGACAAAACAAAGGCTGAACATCTTGACTCAATACTGATGACAGTGATAAACACTACCAAGAAATGCCTGATGGAATCATCTTGACAGGCAGTTCATATGTAACATTCCAGTTAATCTGTTATGATGAGACATAATGAAAGAGACAGCTCCAAGCCACCTGGGGAAACTCTGTCAAATAAAGAAAGCAGCTTTATTTCAATGCTTTACAAGGAGTTATTATTGATTAGAGCACAGGAAGGTGTCATTCTTGTACACAAACTGAGAGATGCAGTTATTTGTGTCAATTAACTCTTATTCAATGTTAGTATTGATTGGCAAGGTCTGAACACTAGTCATTGCCATCAATATGCTATTTCTGAAGGAGGTAGTCAAAAGACACAGATAACCAGCAGGACACAGCAGTATGGATCTGCTGATGTACTACAGTCACTGCACTGGATGAACAGTCAGGCTTCTGCAACTGAGTAACCTCTCAGTACAACACCTGTCCTAAAACACTTGTGCAGCTGGGAAAAAAACATTTCAGAGTGATCAGAGTAAAGCAAGCAACCTACAGGTGTGAAGCCTTAAATAATAAGGAGCAGTGGAAGGGCAGTCACTTTCAAACAAGCTCTGTGTCAACACCAAGGCCTCTGAAGAGCAAAGCTTTATGAAAACAGGGAACTGCAGGGCCTCTGTAGAAATGGTTCATTAATTCTTTGTCTTGCCTCTAGCCAAAACTGTTACTTCAGAACAATCTATGAAAGAGATCACTAGATTTCTGTCCTAAAAATATCATGTGGAAATGTTAAAACTGTACAAAACTTTGTGTGTCTGATTTCAGTTTTGCAGTGAAATCTTTTCTATTAAAGAGTTTGGCCAAATTCTCCCTCACCTACCTAGAGAAAGAAAACAACATGCCACTTCCCAAAATGGAATGTGCCCACTTTCTTAGCCTGTGTAGGGCAAGAGACACAAGCTAGGAAAGTTGGATGATCCCAAATAGCTGTGTGGGTTGTTAGTTGCTGGTTTGTGGGTCGTGTGGTTCCCTCCAGCAAGACGCTGCAGCCACCCAGCAGGAGCCACACGGTTTTCACACTGTGAGGGGGCCTGACGGAGCACGGGGATCCAAGTGGCAGAAGCTTCCAGGATAAAGGCCTGAAGAGTAAGATGCATAAAAATTCCATCTCAAATGACCTCCTGATAACCGACTAGTGCCCAGCCTGCAAAGCAAGGGAACTCCACTAGGGAAATGGTAGGAATCCAGAGTAAATAAAAAGAGTAAACCCAGCATCTTTGCAAACGCAGCAGCCTCTGCTTCCTACATCCAGTTTCCGAGGTATGGGCATATATAGCTGCAGTTCAAGGATCTGTCCATTCTGTAAATCTGCAAACTGACTTCATGGCATTAGGATGCAAAGCTGTGACTTCCGGGGATCTCAGCTACCTGTATTTTTTCCAAAACTTGCACTAAGATGAGTGAAGTTTAACTAACCCAGGGCAGCACAGGCAAATACTGAAGTACATACTGTTTTTCTTTAGGTTTCAACTCAAACAATTCAACCATAAAAGACAGCTTTTCTGCCTCCTGGAAAACAGCAACATATTTACATATTGTAATATCATTTAGTTTGATTACAACCAGCAAAAATAAGTTACTATTTAACTTTAGGCTTCTTTTGAGAGAAGCCTAATTACTTGAGAAAACATCATTAACATCCTGACACTCCCCTATTTCCACACAGAACTTCGTCTATGACCAAGTACTACTGATTGACTTGAAACCCAGAACTTAGAATTCCACATAACAAGGGTAATAGGTAAAATAGGTATAAATAAGTGTATATACCAGATAACATATATTCAGGACACATAATTAAAAGCTAAAAGACTGACTTGGACACATCTCACATCTGATTAATTGGTAGAGTTCAATGTCAATTATAAGCTCCCAATTCATAATGGGAATTAAAACACTTGCAACCATAAAATACAGATGAAATCCTGTTTTCAAAATGAAGTATTATGCCTTAAAAAAACCCAACCACACATTCAAAATAATTTATCTTCAATTTATATATAAGAAGCTAATTTTCTCTTCATCTTTTAACAAAGTACCCTTACACACTCTGGAGAATTATGTGACATCTCAGTTTTCGTAACAAAAGCTTACAGGCACTGAGGGACTTTGTTTGGGGAGAGCTCTAACCATTCTAAAATGTCTCTTGAGATCTCTCTAGTGTGTTTCTTAGCAGTGGTGATTGAATAAATGCTGCCCAAAGGAGGCTGAACTGCAAGTGTTCCTTTAAAAACCAATGGAGCTGAAAATCGTTGTTGCTTAGTTCACCACATGCTCTTTTACCCTTCTTCAGCTAAGCCCTACTACAGCCATGTGTTTTATCTACTACCCTTTTTGGCAAGCTCTTCAGCCTCAAATATCTTCAGTACAAAAAGCAGGAAAGAGCACGAGCATTTATCAGTGCTCCTCCATTGTCATTAAGCATTTGAACCACGTTAAGAAAGAAAGTAACATTTGAATTTCTATACCCTGTAAATACAAATACCGTTTAAAATCTATGCCAAGTCTCCCTGCCAAAACATTCAATCCAAAACTTAAGAGACTACTAAAATTAAATAAACTTAAACCTACGTACCAAACTGGAGATTCAAGTCTATGCCTTCATCTTAATATCCATGACCTAGCTCTTGTGTACCAACAGACCCTTCCACATCAGTAATGCAAGACAGAAAAAGGGCCCAAAGGTTTTTAATTCTTCCCTATTTCCTGTATTTTTGTATTATGTTGCTATCAGTGACAACAAAACTCCCTTTATTTTGAGATATATATTATATTAAGGCTTTTAAAATTCTTGTATAGTGCCCACAAATGTCTTTAACCATCCCCCACCCAGAATCCTGAATTTCTAAGCAGCTTGATGTGGAATCTTCACAGTAAGAGAACCCCAAGAAGTTGCTGCCACTACCTTGAACTTACTTCCTAACAAAAATGACACAAAAAATAAATTCACAAAGTGTTATCTAAGAGATCAAAACAGATTAGGGGAGACCTTTAAATGATGATGAACTACTGCTGCATGAACCAGGTACAGGGTTAAAGTCCAAATAAATTTGATTTGGTTCTATGCTGTAAACCCACAAGTGTGTGTGTATATACATACATATACATGTATGTGTTTTAGAAGTCTCTTTTGGTTTCAAGTCTCATTTGCTATAAACCACTGACAACTTTATATTCATGCCCCATTGTCTCTGAATAGCAAAAGTAATTTAAAATAGAAGCTCTGTTTTTGAGAACCTCTGGGCCTTCTTAGATAATCAATCATTAAAAAGTAGTTTGAAAGACACCAAATGTAGTTTCTCCACTTTTCTCAATCCGTAAGCTGAAGTGACTATTAAGCATTTGAACTGCAGAGCAACAAAATTGTTTTAAGACACAAAGATCTTACTCAAACAATAGGTATCTATACATTATATGCAAAAACATTTTCAGTGGTTTCAGTGGTGTTGTTAAAATAAAAGGCGAGTCAGAACTTAAAAGACTGCAATCACAGAAACAAATTCACATAGTATCAATGTTTTTATTTAAAAGAGATCATGCACAGAGTTACCAGAAAGGAAGAGAGAATTTCCACAGTAAGAAATCTTGCAGAGAGACATCTGTGTTTTAGTGGCGTCCTTCCAGACATGGCATAAATCGTAAGCAATTGGGTAGAGCTGGGTTTCTATTCACCAAAGCCCAGATTCCTTGTGGCAAATGCTACATGAATGAGTTTTGGAAAATTTACGTGTAAACCTCATGCAGGTTGAGGATGTGTGAAGGACGTTTCAAGAGTGACAATGTACACACAGCAACTGCTATTGCTCTTTTTCTGACAATACCTGAGGATGAAGGACACAATCTAGGTCCAAGTTATGAGAGTTGTCTCCCAAAGAAAATGTAAAAATGTTCAGAGAAGCTACCATTCTGTTTTCCCTCCTTCTTTATCTCACTGTTTCCAAATACTGTGTTTAGTTCTACTGACTGAAGCAGAAACTTCACCTGTGGTGATGAAAGTGCCCACTAGATCTACTTCCCTTTGAAATCAGGAACAAGACAGATCCAACTGACTGACTCTAGAAGTTAGTGGTAAAAATTATTAATCACATTAAAACCATTTAGCCCAGCTGCAGGGAGCTAGAGCAAAAGAAAGGGACAGATCTCAGAAACTCACGCTTAATAGGAGGTGACGAGGTAGCAGAACCTTTAAAAGACTCACCAGCATCCTCCAGAGACCACTGGCCTAGTTTTTAAAAATCTACAAATACTCCTGGTGACCTAGCCACTGTCAGGAGCAGGGAAAGGGCTGCCTTGTTAGTCCACAGGGAACGCGACATTACCTACACGAACACACGGCAAGAGAAGGGCAAACCTGCAAGAGAGCCCTCCTCTCTGTGCCCAAATCACAAATCATTCAACAGCGTCTTTAATGCATCAATTTATAAAAACCTCTGAGTAAAGACCAATACTCACCGGAAAGTTTTGACAAGATTTTTTAGCTCTGTGTAGACATCACCTGAAGCTATCTGAAGAGGGCCCAAAACTGCAGATAATCTAGAAGGCAAAAGACACCTGTCAATATACATTTTCCTCTCTTTCTCGCTTCTTCTGAACTAGGACTTCCACCAAAGCTTATCAAGGTTAATAAAAAGAGATTGACTTCTGTGCAGCAGATCAGGCCTACAGTTTTCATTTCAGCTCTCTCTGTGTGCTGTTTGAGCCAACATCTTCACTTCACAGCCACTTGTTTTTAAAAATAAGAAGCTCTAGTTCTGTGTGAATGTGAAGATCTAAATATAATTCTACATACATATACTTACTAGTTTCACCTTTCAGTTCTGAAAAAGTATTTTTACAATTATGAGTATTAGAACTACAGGCCTTATAAATTTTTTGAAGGTTTATATTTACTTGGCTCAGAAATAACAATACAAAAGGAAACTGCAAGTCTAAATGGGGTATTCACACATAATATACCTGCTAACCTCAGACTCACACAGATGCAACAGAAATGTCAGTCTACTGTGAGCTTGGTAGATGAAATCTAGATGATAGTTACCAGAAAATTTCAAAAGAAAGAAGAAGACAGGTTTTTTCCTTACTTATCTGTGCATAAAAAGGATACACAACACAAACTGCACATACTCTTTAACTAGGTTTCAGGATTCCCAAATGATGGAAATAACATCCTTTGTTTTTCACATTTAGGATTAAACTTTTGCCTCTATTTACTTGTGAAATAGTTAAAATTCTCTTGTATTTGAATATCCAGTGATTTGCATTTATATGCACATAACACTGCATCAGTATTCTGGAAAACTGCATGTTTTACAAAAACTGAACACAGGATTCTTATGATGCTAGGCATATTCATTGCTTTATCACAATGAAAATTGTCTCTTGATTGTGACAGAACAACTGCATCAGCTTAGGAAATTTAAAACAATTGACATTTACCAAAAAGACACTTGGGGGATGTTTTGATTCCATGTTTGTGGCCTATTCACACAGGGTGCAGGTAGAGAAAAATAGAAATTATTTTCTTTTTATTTTGGCAGGGATGGGGGGGTTGGTTGTGAGGTTTTAAGTTAAAAAAAAAAAAAAAAGGCTTCTGCAAAACCTAGTTTGGCTAGGTAACACAAACTACAATGACAGAAAAGTAAATACTCCTACCAAAAAGAACAGAATCATGACCTTCAAACACTCATTTATCTGCACTGCCTTGACAATGAGAATATTTTCAAGGTCCTCCCAACTTTGACAATTTAATAATTCTACCAGCTACACCAGAAATGCCTTAATCTCTTTTATGTGACTCCAAAGCCCTTTTACATGTGTGAAGAAGGTCTGATGTTTGCAAAGTTTTAAGATCCAATTCTGAGGGCCTTTAGTGGTTGCAGCTAGGGTCATACTGATACCAGCCATCCAAACATGCATTAGAAACTCTCTCTTTTTAAGACCTATGCTTAAACAATTACAAGGATTTGTTTACAAGTAACAGTATGCTTAATGTGCAAGACAAATATTTGAACTCCTCTCAATCATTTTCAAGTTTTTCAGTCTAAACTTAAGCAGTTGGTACCTACAAACTGTACAAACTGGCACTTGCAACTGTACTACAGCTGACTGTTGCAGAAATAAGTGAGTCCTTTAGGGCAATAATGGGCTTAAGTTATGACTGGGGCCATCTAGAAAGAGCCAGGCCCATCCTTGGATGTGTTTGTTACTTAAAACAATGATGAAGAAGCACCAATTTCAGACTGACATTCACCAAAATAAAGGGTACTTACGCTTTTCTCAGTTTTTCAAGGACAATTCGCTTCCTAATCTGCATTTGTGCATTTGAATCAACAAGTGGGAAGGTGAGATCTTCCTGTTGATCATCCTGTATCAGACAAGAAACTTTAACAGCTATAACCTAGTGTTTAACTGAAGTCAGTACACCAAAAAAGTCACAGATAACCAATAAATATTTAAACATTAAATAACTCTTATTTCTGAAGAAAAGAACCCCAAACAACCATTTTTAATGAGGATTAAAATCTGATAATCTGATGCAACATACAGTATGCAGCTAACGGAATTTTCTCTTTCTCCATGTGAGATACTTATCCAGTTATGACAGCAGAAACAAAGTACTAATTCTTTGAAGGTCTATTCAGGCTTCATACAACCTCCACACTGTTACAGCAGACACTTACTTTGTCTTTGCTGGGAGGTTCCTCTGCTTGCGCTTGTGTTGCTGCCTCCTCAGCCAAGACGCACCTTCCTTTATAGAACTCCCTTACTCGGAGTTCTAGGAACTCTGTTTCTTCTTTTAACTTTTCATAACTAGGCACAGGCTTAACTATTCCACCTGAGCCTGTGAAAGGTAAAGAGTAGTTCAAACTGTTTTCAGACTCCCCTACAGCAACAGTGTTGAGATCATCAGGTGTATCTAAGTCATCCTCATCAAGTTCTTCAGTCTCCTGGTTGAGAGATGCAATGCACCCTGATGAGCCCAAAGAAGTATAGTCTGGGCCATAGAGAAATTTTAAAGTTTCCTCAGTTCTCCATTCCATAAGTGTTTGCCTAAGCACTTCTAGTAAACTGCCTTTAGAATTAACTGGATGCCTCAGTTCAGGGTTTTTATATTCTGTTGACTTAGCTAATGTTCTTTTAAGATGTTCTGCTCCTCTTTTGCTCAAACCTAGAAAAACTATCTGTGATCCATATGTATTTTCAAAGATTTCTGAAGCACTTGATTTCCCAGAAGCAGTATTGTCTGAAGGTGGTGCAGTTACTTCATTATGAACAGAGCAACTGTGCCTTTCTTCCTCAGTGTCTAATTTACAATGAGAGAGTTGTTCAGTGGCTTCTACCACATCTGCATCTTCAGTTTTAGTGCTGGCCTGGACTTTCTGAGCATGCTTGTTTTTGAGGATGCTTTTTCTGTGCAATTGCTGTGCAAAACTGGCTGAACTTGACTGACTTCCTGGTAGGACAGAAGAAATAAATTCTTGTTCAGTATCAGTACTGCTGTCACTGGCTGTGTCATGAGAACCAGATTCACATGGATCTGAAGATATCCAAGGATTTTCAATGTCAGACGCTTTAATTACTTCATCACGTAGTTTCACCTCTTCTCCAGACCGTCCACTACAATAGAAAACACAAGTCATCAGTGAAATAAGAAATGGCTTTTATCTGCAATAGCTTCTCATTCTCATATAAGAATGATAAACAAAGCATTTTCCCCCTTACAGCCTTTTTATTTCCCCCTTATAGAAGTGTAATTTTTCGCTTTAAGAATCACAAGTGTTCTTCTAAAAGCCTTCCTGAACTGTAAGAGTTGTACTATTCTACAATCAAAATGACAAGTACAGAGACTATTTAGAGAAGTGAATTCTCAGCTGATTATTGGTAGTTAGAACAGTATAAACAAGATATTATTAAAGACAGCAGAACAATGTCAGACTTAGCATCATGAATAGCAATTTGAAAATGAAGACAAGCATGCTAACATATATAGGAATATGGTACCCTTAAATCAGGGGGACAGCTGAGCTGTTTCAGCACATATAAGTTTGCCACCTAATGGCAACGCGTTGCTAAAGAAAACAAACAGAAAGTTGCACAATGCACAGCAAGGTACAGTGAGGTGACAGAGTAGCATGATTTCATTTTGGCTCATATAGACCTTTTAGATTAAGAAGTACAGAAGCTTTCATCACATATAATTGGCACAATTTTCTTTATAAAGAATAGATGGCATAAAATATTCAAAGTACAAACAGTGTATTTGTTTCAGATTTCAACAGGCTCAATTAAGACACACAATCCAAGAGCAGCTGTACACTAAATCATACAGATCAAATATGCTGGCTTACCATCACAAAATGAAAAAAACCTTTGCATAGGCTCTAGTAAGGTCTTTTTTATAACACAACAAATCAAAGATTCCCTTTGCATCTGCTATGATGCTAAAATTTCTAGCTGTAAGTGCATATAACAACAAAAAGAAATTGTTCAGTGTACCTCCGTCCCTCCTTCAGCAGCTCTATGTCTGGTGGTCTGGAAAAAGAAAACAGAACGAACGTTTTCCTGCTAAATCTATTCTCTTGAAATACACATGAATACAAAAACAGTTGAGTTTGGAAGGGACATCTGAGGATCTTCTAGTCCAACATCCCCTGTTCATAGCAAAGCTAGCAAGAGGAGGTTTGTGCACGTGTTCAGGGTGCGTGACTCGTGTGCCTGCAGCACAAAGCTGTTACAGTGAACACAATTTAACACTGTCACCAAGTCACACAAAGGTTTGTCAGAAAGCACCTCTGGAAGGCTCTAGTCTGATCTCCTGCTTGAAATGCAACTGTCACCAGCACTAGGTTAGGTCAGCCACAAATTCATGAAGTTTAAATCTTGAAAATCTCCAAAGATGGAGATTTCAAGACATTGCTGAGTATCCTGTTTCATTCCCTCATAACCTTAATACAATATTTTTCCAAATGTCCATCCTGAACCATTCATGTGATTAACTGTGGCCATCAACCAATAATAGTTTGGCTTTGTAATCTTTCTAACTTTTTTCAACTAGTTGTACACTGCTTTCAGATCACTCTTTGGTCTCTTCTTCAAACAAGTGAACATGCCAAGACCCTCATAGATCATAAGGTTCCTATAATAAAGACAATTCTGGGCTATTGATAGGAAAATGTTCCGATTAATGTAAAAATATGAATACTCATGATATTTTTACTTATTTTAAATTTTACTTTGTTAAAAATTAGGCCGTCAAGTTATATAATTTTTTAAAGAAAATGGTTTTCAAAGGTTTCCAGAAACTAAAAATATTACTAAACAAATTCTGACGAGTATCTTTCCAAAACCCTACTTGCAATTAATCTGCTTCAGTTATGAGGCAGCATGACAGTCCTATTCCTCTTATCCAGTACCAAAAGTTAAAAATCTTATGTATCCTATGACTGAAAGAAAACCTTTTAAACAGCACTAAATGCCAGTCAGTGTACTAACACCTTTCAGTATGTGAAAGACCCTGCAGGAAAGCTGCACCACTCATATCAATAAACTGAATTTGGAAACTAAAGGTGATAATGTAGAATGATTTAAATTATTAGCTCCATATAATTCTTCTTTGGAGTTTTAAGTGGAGGTTGTAGTCTTTTCTGTCAAAGGAATTTCAAATATTCTACTGTGTCAGTGTGTATTGGTGTGTGCACATGTATGTGGTTGTGCAAAGAGGTGTAGCTAGCCAAGAACTATCTGGGAGTTTGTTGGTTTGTTTTTTGAAAATACCGCCTCCCCACCACCACTTAGAATAAATAATCAACTATGTCAGGCATAAAAGAACTTTTGATGTGAAGAATAAAGGGAGAATTTCAAAACACGTTTTTTGAAGACAGCAAAACATTACCTCGAAAGCACTGGTAAACTTAAACTTTTAATGAAGAGTCTAGTTCTACCTACTAGAATACCTCAGATCTGATGAGGCTGCTCTAAAGCTCTTCTCTCACTGATCATATATTTCACATGACACATATAACTCCAGCTAGTTTCTTTTGTTGAAACCCAGGGACTACGAGAAGTAGCATCTTGGAGAATGAAAGCTGAGTCAGTTTGCTGAACATTCTCTATGCCAGTCTGTGTTGTTCAACAGTGACACCCATTGGCTCCATTGATTATTTGCAAGCCCGTGTTCTAAGATGGGAACATGGACTGCATACACTGTTCCAAAATGTGTATTGCAGGAAGAACAAGAAATGGGCAATCAGAAATTTAGATTGGATAAAAAACCTCTTCATGTTATAGACTGCTTTCAGATGCAAGCATTCACTATCTAAGCTTAAGATCAATGCCAAGTACTGGGCTAAAATTAGAAAATCTCTTGTAACAGAGAAAGATTATTCCAACCTGTTTGTAAAAATTCAATCCCAGTCAGTCCATTTTAAAGTTAATAGGAGTTAACTATTATTTCTGACTAGTCTGCCCTCTAAACTAACATGGTCACATCTGCTAAGTAGATGAGAGTAGTATTGAACCATGCCAATTACTGTAATCCATACAGCTACAACACTTTTAAAACAAACACCACGCTAAGCTAACATGTTAACATCAGCTACCTCTGCTTCAGCCAAATCATTCTGATGAGCTGCAGCTCTTAATTATCACTGCAGATGCACAGAGAAACAATATTCTCAAAAGGTGCAATGAATGTATAGGATTGTACTTACTTTTCTTCTTCTCTCATCCACACTGGACTTTTGGAAATTTGAGCTTCAAAATATTTAGATGCTCTATAGCAAAAGTTGCTGCAAAAGCACTGGCAATGAGAGAAAGTGAGAAAACACAATTAAGGCCAACTTTAATACACAGGAATGTACAAAAGTAATTTCTTTTAATGCCTGTAAAATTAAGTACCAATACATGTTTCTCTTCAAGCCTATGGCCAGGTTTTTAGTTCACCTGAGAAACCCAACCTATCAAATGGGTCTATCCCATTCTGCACAAGCCACATTTAGCTGCTTCTTTCCTCCCCATTTTTCTGCTTTCTGCACTTTTATTACACACTGAGAAACAAACCAGTGTTGGATTCTATGTAACAATAATTTAAAAAATCCCCAACAAACCAAACTGTTCAAAGAGGAACCCGTAACCCAATATGCTGTTCATACAGTTTGAAAGACATACAATAAAATCCAGATGTTTAATAACGAAAATTTTGGTTGGCAACAGAGCCTGGTATTTTGTAATACTTAGAACAACACCTAAAAATCTGCAGCATCTTTGAAAAATTGATTTGCAAACTAGCATCACAAGGGAAGAAGACAAAGCATCCCACTTCTTGTTGGAGTCTTGCCTGTTTGCTCATTAAAGCAATTCCTAAAATTTTGTGTATTCCAGAGTTTTGATCAGAGGAAAGGAATGCATACTAGTGACACTGAAGAAATTTGTTCTGTAACTGGAAACATTTATGTGACAATTTATTGTCTACCTTCCTGTAGGTGATTGTGTATCCTGTGAAATGGCAAAGATGACTTTCATGCAACCACGTGTGAATATGCTTCCAGAAAGAAACATTTTGTGAAGAATTAGGTTTTATGTTGAAAAGTCCTGAAAAAAGAAACCTAAATGTTCCCCAAAAAAGAACACTAAGGGATATGTAAGATGTAACTTGTACTGAATTACTGCAAACTTCAGTGATTGAAGAGGATGTTCACTTTGACCCTACTAAAGCTCACTGACTATGCTGGCGCAAAATAAAGAACACTTCTTCACAAATGCCTTTAACAGATCAGCTGTGCCACACTCAAACACCTATCCAAGTTAAACTTCCCATCTTATGTTTAAACTTAGAAAACCATGTATTTTGTCTCACCAAAAGGTATCACCTAGGAAGTGAAATGCACACAAAATTTCAACAGTTTGCGAAAATTATTTTCATAAGAACCAAACATATTTGCCTCTGAATCAAGCCACTATATGAATGCTGTTACAAAATGCATTTCTGATGTTTAACACCATTAAACACATTCTAGAAATACACTTGTTACCATACCTTTCTTTCAGTGATATCATAAACTCTGTTCGTTTTTGTTGAAATTCTGTACTTCTGCTTTGGTACCTAAAATAATATAGTTTCATCAGCAAGACTGTCTGTTCCATCATGACTACAGAGAAAACTTGATTCTTAATTCACACATTTGGGTATGTGCAATGTATTCTATTTAACTGAACTGCATACTATAACCACCTTTTCTCTCAATTCTTCTGATGTTGCACCTTCTGAGATGTAAGAATGGCAGTTTAATCATATACATCTCATTAATCAGTAAAAGGCAGCTCCACAGCTATAAGAAAACCAGTGCTGAACATAAAACAATGGAGCTGCCATGGCAGAAGCTTTCCTCATGGGTAAGTGCTGAGCAATTACAGACAGGTCCTTCCTTAATCCAGGTCTATTTATATGCATGTGAGACTGAACTGTCAGACCCCCACCACTACCCAGACAAACCCAGAGGAACTTATGCAAACTGTAACAGTTTTGAAATTAACATCTAAGCAAATAGATGAAGTCCAAAACAGTTTTTACATGAGTAGATTGTTTCCAGATAAGTACATGTAGCACTGGTATTACATCACAGGTTATCTAACTGACCTCTGAGTTCTGCTTAAGCTCTCATGCATCATACCTGAAGAGGGGGGACTTTCATATTGACACAGTTGACATTTTCATAGCAGATATATATGCATACACATAACAATATCCCTGCATTGTATTGTTTTTTCACTTCAATCTTTCTCATAGACATCTGTTGCTACACTGACAGAAGAAAAAGATTTCAAAGTTCTTCCATTCACAAAGGAAGGCCATGAGGCCACAACTTGTTCATCTTTATCCCTGTCAGAACAGATACACAGATTGTGATTCTGATCATACAGTAACTGATTCTGTCATACAATAACTGCTGTCTACTGATCAAATTTCACCTTTCACTTCAGAAGGATTATACTGAAATGGAATTATATGATGCCCGGCTCCTTACTTGACAGTAATCTGTGCTTAATATTCTAAGTTTAAAATTAAAAAGAAAATGCAAGAGAATAAAAATTGTGAAACAATTCCTTTGATAACAGCATTAAGGAAAGGCAACTTACATTTTCCAGCTTATTCTGACATAGAGGATAACCACACAGTTTGATGATAGACCGCTCATCAACAACGTCTTTATAGTGAGATGGAGTAATACATTTTCCCTAAAATGACAAGAAAATAGTTCAACAACACATACTGGAAAACTTGCCAGTTTTTGTACTCAAAACATCTCTTAAGCATATAAATATCTTAAATTTTATAACAGTTATCCATTAAGTTTAATAAACAACATTGAGAAGCTACACAGTAGAAAAGGTACAAGGGTAAAGAGAGAAGGAAAACAGACCCCGGCATTTCTTTTTCACATATACAAAACCTTTAGAGTTTTGCCTCTGGTGTGGCACCCATTTCTGTAATTTTCCTCTATTTACATGTTTTGTACACCTATTAATCAGTCTATTTACAGCCTTAACAAGAATAATCACACCATTCCAGCAAAACTCTGCTGCCAGATAACTGCAGTGCTTTAGAGAGACTTTGTGTAAATTTACAGATTGTATGATGTGAACCTAAATTTTTACAGTTCACCTGTCAGTCCAGAACCACAGAGGTATAAACAAAGGCTGTGATAAAAGAGTGAGGATTCATTAATGTACACAGTCCTGCAAAACCAGGGCATGTTTTCACTACAGAACCCTTAAAAATATGGAAACCGTTATCAGAGCTGGTACAAGAGGGAATCAATGGTTTTGCTGTATCAAACAGCAGCAAATTGTTCCAAAAACTTTTTAAATAAGTATCACATTAAGATACAAAAGAGTATAAAAACTTGCAACACTTACACAATTTAGAAAGAACTCTTCAGTAATGTCCTCTTCCAGGAGCTGCTCAACAATAGACAATGCTTTTTTCTCACATTCAATCTTGTTTCTCAGTGCAGCCTCCAGAGCTGCTTTCCTGTAACAGAACAGACACTGAATGACACAGGGCAGATTTCCATAAACAATTTTCTAATCGTATTTTTATCTTTTTTTCTGAAATACAGCTTATATTTTTCTGTATCACACCATGTTGGGGAAACAAAGTAACTAGTAACTGGACTAGTAATTCTGTTACAAATACAAAGGGTTATGTATTTTATATTGGTTTGCTTTCTTTGCTGGTCAAGAAAAATATTGACTCTTACTATATTGCAATATATATATTGCAAACTCCCCAAATTTTCTTGGAAGAGAGAAATCCATGGCTGGACAAAGAACCTGGGACAATTTATGGAGTGTTGTCAGGAAAAAGCAACTGTGTAAGACATGAAGAATGGGAAGAAAAAAATAACTAGGACATGACTGAGTGTGAGGTTACAAAGTAAAGGAAGAAATAAAACAAACAAATGTCTCCTCCTGAGTGTTTTTTGATGTAAATAATTGTAAATAGCAGGTATGTAAAGAAGTTAAGACAGCAAAAAGCAAGCACTACAGACTAAGGAAATACAATTTTGGATGTTAGATTACAAACTTTTAGTATATTACACAATGCTCAGATGTGCATGCTGTTAGAAGTTACACAGCATCACTCCAAACATGTCCTACGTGATGTTGATGCTGGTGATTTACTGAAGTTAATCGTGGTACTCTGAGAAAGCAAAGCCTCTGCAGCACAGAGACTGCAATTTTGAAGTGAGGTGAAACAACACAAATATCACATACTGTTCCTCAGAAATTATACCTCTGAGCAGCATCTTCATTTTTCTGTGCAGCTGAATGCTTATTTCCTAGAAATCAAATATACAAATATAGAAATTAGTGTACTTTCTTAACAGTGGAAGATGTTGGAACCTGAAAAATATTAAAACCTCTAAACTGTAAGCACAACCAAGATAATTTCTTAATAATTATTATTGCTTTTGATGGCTGTGATTTCAGTAAGCTAGTATGCAGCAACCAGTTAGATACACACTTTTTAAAGTGTGAAACCAGACAGGCCCAACTCGTCTCATACTCTCATTCACCATGTTCTGTACACACAAAAAAGGGAAAAAATTCTGTCAATAATTTTGTGCCAGCCCCACGCCCCGTGTCTCTTTACCCAGCTGGTAAAGCCTAATTTTACCCCGGCACCCCACTGCCGTCCCCACAGCTGCCCCAGCGCAGGCAGGGCTTTGCTCCGGGCCAGGTCCAACGCGGGCACCCTGACACAGAGCCGCTGTTGCCGCTCTCGCTGCCGCTGCCCTGAGCCAGCTTCCGAGCCGGGTGTCCCGGGCAGCTGCTCCCCCACGACAAGGGCAACAGGCAGGGGACACACCGCGCTGTTACCCTGGGAAGGACGCAGCGCTCTAGGCAGGGCTCAGCTGCACGACCGCCGTCACAGCCCGTCCGCGCCGCTCAGAGCGGGCCGGGCGGGCCGGCCCCTCACAGCCTGAGGGGACCGAGGGTCCCGGCCTCGCCTGGTCCGCNCGCTCCCCTCGGCACGGCGGGTTGGGCGAGTCCGCCGCTGTGCCGGTCTGGGGGCGCAGGGAGTGCCCAAAGCGCCAGGCGGGGGCAGCGGGGGCTGGTGCGCGATCCTGGCGCCCACCTGCGCGCCGCCGGCGGGGCTTGCCCGTCCCGGCCGCCATCATCGCCATCACCGCCGCTCCGCCCGCCGACCTCTCACCCGGGGCGGAGCCGCTGCCGCGGCGGGGCCGGGAGAGGCGGCAGCGCGGAGCTGAGGGGTTCCTCGGGCAGGGGCTGAGGTGAGGTGGTGCGGTGCGGTGCCCTTGTGGCTTTTCATTCAGCCGTGTGTTACAGACGGAGGCTGGCAGCCTTTTCGTCCCAGCCTGGGTGTTGTACCGGCCAGAGAAGGGGCTGGGATATCTGTTTGTTAGAGAGGAGTTTGGTGAGTATTAATAGAACGTTTCACATGATTCAGATGCTGTCCACTTGCCGCTGAAACCTCCTGAAAGATTCCTCTGGAAACCGGATTAAGTATTAAGGCCGGAGACCATCTGCGGGCTCAGCCGGTAAATCCCTGCAACACGGTGGGTGCTTGGGGCGCCTTTCAAGGCTGTAAGTACATTGTGAAGTACTGAGGGCTGGAAATGCAACCGTACTGGCCTTCGAAAGTATGTTAAATTATTTTGGTGGGATTAGTAATATTCTGTAAAATGAAGTGCTTAAATAGTACAACGTGTGGTAAGAAAGTATGTGGTAATGATCTGGTTAAAATGACAGGCTAGAAAGGACGGGTTTCAGTGACATACAGATGTCAAAATGGGCCGTGAAGACTAGAAAGTGAGTTATTTATTCTTTGAATAAAGAAGGTCAGATACAGATGCCTTTTAAGCTTTTGTGAGTTGTTCCCTTTTGTGAGCATCTAGATAGGTTCTTTATCTGTGTGTTGTCTTGTGTAGGTGCACTGGTGTTTGGCCAGCGTCAACCCACCACATTTGGTCAAATGTAAGAAGAAAGGCTGAGGACATTGCATGGAGATGCCTGTGTTTTGATGAATAGTTACCTAATTAACCAGGTGTAGGGGTAATTGACAGTCATAGTGATCATATAACCAGGTTTAGGCCCATGGCATTACTTAAAACCATGAAGATTATGACTGCTGCTATGATATAGAACCAGGCTTGCTTATATTTGTAATTCATGATCCTGGCTACATAAAACTTGGTACATACTTGACATTACTCAAGTGTATAACTTTGTTGGTTTTAGCAAGAAAGTTTTAAATTTAGAGATAAAAGGCCACTGAACTAGTCCAACCTAGACACTAGAAAAAAATAAATGATACTGCATATGTAATCTTGACTGGACTGTTGAAATAAACTGGCGTGGTGTTTGGATCAGTGCCTTCACATCCCAAATACCAGGTTAGTGTGTTCCAGTCAGGGCTGAGCAGAAGCTCCTCTGGTCAGAATAGTCACAGAAAATGGAGTGTGTCATGGGCGTGGACACTTGGTGTGCAGTGAGGCCAGACTTGATCTGTGTTAGCTGCAGTTTTCCATGTATGTGCCTACAGTAGTCACGGAAACCTGCACACTTCTTAAGATGACCCAGATAGTATTTGAAAAATTGTTTCACTGTACATTGAATGCAGGTTGTTTCCTGTCTGTAATTTTGTCTCCTGCACATATGGGGAGTAGAATAATATAGCACACACTTTGTAAAAATGAGTTTTCCCTTATTTTATAATTATGTAGCCTTAATATTTGTCTAGGTTGTTCTTATTCCTCCATTAACTTTTTTTATGCTAATGTGATTATTTTTCAGCCTCTGTTTTAAGTTTGTGTGATATAATACTGCCCTTTTTAATCTATAATAAATTTTCATGCCAGAAGAACACAGTCAAACTATAATGGCAGTTGATGAACTTCAAGCCATAATACAAAGATGTGTAAGTAGTTTTCTTTCCTTAGAAGTAACAAGTGTCAGTAGTGTGAGTTCTTTTCATATGTTAGAATTAAAGCCAAAATGACCTCAAAAGACAAGTCAGTTGTTAGTAGAACTCTTCATGGGGCAGCTAAGTTCATCGTCCATGTTTCATTGACTTCTCTGTGGTGCTTATCCCAAGATGCTTGATTATTTCTGCTTCTTGGAGAAGGAAGTGTTCTTGTACCTAGGAACAAAAGCTGGTAGTTGTAGAAAACACATCTTCCAAACAGAATGCTGTAGTCTAGACTTAGTGCTATTGAGATACTGCCTTGTCTTCCGTAGTAACTTGGTAGCTTTTTTAATATGTGGAAAATGTATAAAAGTTACAATGATATTACATTTAATTTTGAAATGAAAGCATGGATTTTCTTACTTTAATTGACTTTGATAAGTATGGAGTTAAACATTCATATTTTCTTTCTAGCAAATTCTGGAAGAAGCTGATTTCAAAGGAGAAGATTTTAACCTGTTTCAGGTAGCAGGTCAGAAATGTTTGGAAGATGGATATGCAGCTCAGTTATTAGAAGTAATTCAAAATGAGAAAAACAAGGTGAGTTTAAGTTTGCACTACATACTAGTGTTTATTAACATAATTAAATATAAAACTGCTTATGAAGAGGGGAAAGCTACTTTCTCTGTGGGGCAAGGCAGTACATATGAATAGCTAATAAGTTGCTCTGTGTGAAGTGCACATTATTCTGTGTTCAGGTAGCTCAGTGAAACCCAAGCCATGGTAATCTTAACAAAACCATTAATAACTATTCTGTAAGTGAAGCAAAGAGAAAAGGAAGCAGAAGAGGCGTAATGAGGAGAAAGCAACAGTGTCCTGCTTCCACAGGACAGGGATTTCAGATGGTGTACTGGGTCCAGCTGGCGTGGAGTTGACTTTCTTCATGGCAGCCTGCATAGTGCTGTGTTTTAGATTTGTGACCAAAAAGATGCTGCTAATACACCAGTGTTTCAGCTACTGCTGATCAGCGCTTGTGCAGCATCAAGGCCTTCTCCCTTTCTCACTCTGCTCCCAGTAAGCAGGGAATTTGGGAGGAGGCACAGCTGGGAGAGCTGACCCAAAGCAGTGAGATACTCCATACCATGCAACATCGTGCTCAGCAATAAAGACATGTGGATAGGGATCCATTCCAAAGTAGCTGTTGTTTTGGGGCTGGCTGGGCATTGGTCTCCTTGTGGGAGTTGATCTGCATCATTCCCCATCATGCTCTGCTGTCTTTTCTCTTTCACTTATTACATTGGCCTTATCTCATCTTTGGAGTTCCTCTGTTTTGCTCTTTTGACTCCCAGCCCTATCCCACTGAGGGACAAGAGCAAGCAAGCAGCTGAGGGGTGCTTAGTTGCTGTTGGGGGTCAGCCTACCACAAATGCATATAGTGATATTGGCCAACTGTAGGAGACAACTAGGCCGATGCTAATTTGATATACTAATGTCTGTGGGCATTAGGGATGCTGGGACAATATACCAAATTGAGCAGAGATAAATAGGAAGTTCAGAAAGAAAGTGAAGGGTAGAATATTTTAGCAATGTTACATGGGGCTCACAGTCTGTTACACGGGGTTCACAATCTGGTTTTGAATTTTGTAAGTTTGGAGTAACAACTGAAAGTCTCAATCCCCTCACAAATAATTTATCCAAGTGTTCTTTCAGCACAACTCCTCTGCTCAGTCCCGTTTTAAATGTATTGTCATGGACATTTAGAAGCATTGACATGTCAATAATTAGAAGAAAACTATACAAAATATGCAGCTGTGTTTATAGGTATGGAGAGAGGATACAATGTGTGTCAAATTATGGTAACAGTTGCTAAATATTCAGTGACAGTGACAGTAATGGTTACAGCCAGGACGTTGATCTTGTTGCTTTTGGTCTTTATATATACAATCTTTCTCAGTTTAGAAGACATCTAGTTTTGGTTTATTCTCTGAATATCTGTTTTTTAGGTTATCATCAAGAATATGGGTTGGAATCTCATTTCTCCTCTTGTTAGATGTATTTTTATGTATAAACAAGAAGATGATAAGCGAGAACACTGCCTGAGGATACTAGATCAGTTGGCACAGGTATGGTTTTGAAATACATGTTTATGATACAACAATGTTAGGGAAGTTCTGCACAAAAAGGGGTGCCAGATCATTAATCCATGAAGCTAGTACACCAAAGGCCAGTTACACAGACATGTTTATACAATTTGATTCTGACAATATTTGCATAATGAATCTACACCACTACTTGAGTAAGCTGCTCTTAGTTTAACATTCCCTTGCCTCAGTTTAAGGGTACAGAGAATTCTAAATTCATGGTGCATGTTCAGTGGGTAGGGCTCTTTGTTTGGAAGTGGTAGGCTCAGCATCAGAGGTGTGGTTTTCACATGAAAATGAGCTAAGTTGATCTGAAGGACACAATCTAACCTGAGTTAGCTAGCTTGAGTAAAACTTACAGTATGTTGCTAAATATGTTTTCTGGTGTCTAATTCAAGGTCTCTTCATTGATGTTCTCTCTTTAGTTGTTTCAAAACCGTTCTGCAAGACCTTGCATTTTCCACTTATCTCTGTCTGAATAGTATTTATTGTTCTCTTTTCTATGATTCCCTTGGAAAAGTGAATCATAGAACAATAAATACTCGTTCATTTTTCCTTCAATCATTCACCCTTCCTCAATATGAGAATCATTGCCTGATGATTCTGATAGAGAGGAGCAGAAAAATGTTTTGACCTGTAATAAAAACTCATTCTCTTTCATTTATGCACTCCAAAAACAACTTGCAAAGTTTATAGCATGAATTAAATTCACACTCAAATTCTACTTCTCTCTCTGCTCCTAAGGATCACTTTGCAAAGGTACTGTGAGGTTTTTACAGCCCATTAAAATCAGGTTGAGTGTCAATTTTTACTACTATATGTTTTCAGCTCATGAAAGTGTACACACAGGTATGCTCACAGTAGATGTTAATTGTAGGCATGTACTTACTGTTTCATATTTGTTTTCTTAAATCTTATCTTGGAAGATGAGATCTTCTCTCTTGACATTCAGGAACTTCTGTACTACATGTGATTTATTTTTTTGATTATGACCATGGTTATTTAAAAATATGCATTGTTCCTCTCTTGCAGCTCTGCAATCCAAAGGAACTTTTTTTGGGTTTACTTGAGCAGATTGAGCAGACCTCTGGAGAGCAAGTGTGTCAAACTGTCATGTTATTGCTTCAGCCTTTGCAGACAGGTGGGATTCAGTTTATCATGTATTTCTGAATTAAATTCTTTTCTCATTTATTTATCAATTTAGTTTAGCTTTTCCTGGAATTATTTCAGAATAAATCCGTCCTGATAAGCTTTACAGTCTATTATATTCTGCAAAATAACACAAGGCATAAATTTCATACTTATATTGGCCTGTTAGAGAAACATTTTAGATGGAACTAATAGCATCAGTTGAAAAAGCAATATTCAGCTATTTTTCATCATTTACAAGAATGTGGTCCTATGACAGTTATATTTAGAGGTGTAAAGCACTTCTACTGTTGCAGAAATAGGGAATCACATGGATTTGTGAAATTCTTCATTATTTGACTTTTAAAACATGCAATTCTATATTTTTATAGTATAAAACTGTAATTTTGATTGAAGCATGTTGAAATACTTTATTGGTGAGGGGGGAGTGTTATTCTGGCTTACATATGAAAATTTAAAATGTTGGGTTTGGCCACTCTCTAAGTAGGTAGTAGTTTCTGTTTTGTTGTAAGAGAGGAAATTAAGTGTTTTGTATCAAGTTGAAGTCTGATTGTAGCAATCTCCGGGATATGTTATTGTATTATGTCAGAATTTAACAAGAGAAATATGTGGTTCTTTGGACAGCCAATCTGCAATTAGTCTGCACTGAGTCTAGTTAAAGTGGAGAGCCTCTGGTGCTGCTTCCTCATTCCTGGAGAGTGTCTGTTATTTTTGCCATAGAGTAAAAACCAGAGTCAGTTCTCAGCAGAAAAACTGGGCTATTGTCTCTGGTTTTGCCAAGCACAAAAGGAGTCGAGTAATAAACGCATTTTCTGGGTCAAATATGTGTAATTTCACTTAGTCCAGTTCTAGAAAATATTTTTTTTTAGTCTTCATCCTCTCCTTCCCTGAAAACAAAATGATTTCTTACCTAGTCACGTTGTTTTTCTTCATGTTTTCCTCTACTAAGTAAGTAATAATTTAATGCTCAAAATGTTCTCTCTTCTTTTCCACTTTTTTATTTTCTTTCCCCTAGTGCTTTTGAAACTTCAGAACAAGAAGGCCTACTCAGTGGGTTTGTCATTGGCCATGATTATGAATCAGCTCACTCCCTTACCTGTACCTTATACAAAACAACAAATACAAGAAGATAAACTTGGTCTCTGTCATTGTTGTAATGCAGTGGTGGACTTTGCTAAACCTTTTGTGAATGAAGTTGTTAAAAATATGGAAAAGTCATCAGAATATAATGACATGGAGCTGAAAGAGGAGTTAATAAAATTGTGAGCATTTTATGTCTGTGCTATATATTTCTGTAACTTAACAAAATGAATAGTAGGCATTTATTATATAGGTAGCAAATAAATAATCTTTTAGTGTTTTATAATGCTGCCAACATATATCTAACTAATGTGGTATTTTGACAAAGAACCCCTAAATAGATCTTATATATTTATGCTTTCTGTTTAGTAGAGGGAAATGGTAAAGAACTATTAGTTGGTGCATTGTGAAGCTGAGTTGGTATTCCTCTGTTCCTCAAATTTCCAACAGTGAGAATAATCATAGTCTGGAGGTGAAGTCTAAGTAATGCTTCTACAGGAGATGTTGGGTTTTTATTTTTTTTTTTCTCCTTGGAATACCTTGAATAGCAGCAGCTGATATGAATATAGGCATTATTCTTGGTGATCAATGACACTATCATAGTCTGTATTTATGACTGTACTGCTGATTTATTCCACCCCTTTCTTTTTCAGCTGTATGCAAAGTCTGAAATACCCATTATTGACAGCTCAGCTTGAACAACTTGAGGGCATTGAAGAACATCCTTTTCGGCATTTTGCAACTGAAATTATAGTGAGTGCAGTGGAAGTGAATTACAGAGTGTGCAGAACCAGTGGTCCAGTTCACAATTGCCTCTGATTTGTTCTAGTGCTCATTTTGATTTCTGTATTGGTTAGTGGGGTGACTTAATGGGCTGTGTAAGATACATCCTGCCTTTCCTGTTGGGCACAGTCTGAAACCATGTTTTTAATGCTAATTATGAATTACCTTCTCTTTCTCAATAAACTTCTGTTTATGGCTTTAGGTAGTGAGAGCTGAAGCTAAGATCAGTGCTTTTACTGTATGACATCTTGCATAATCCTGATTTTCCAGAATATGCCATCCTGGATGTTGGGTTTGGACAACTCCAGACTAGTGAGCTCACCTTGATCTCCCCATTTCTCTGTAATATGTTCAAGAGGAGTTACACTATGTTCTCAGCCACATGAAGGGTGTGAGGGGGTAACCCCTGTAGTATTTCTGATGTACAAATATCAGGGGTTCCTTGTGTTGTGCATCATGGGAAAGAAAGGCCATACAAAGCAAATCTAACTTTAAATCAGGGCTTGCCTTTAGCAGCTAAATCTTGTGTTCCATATTGATTAGTGAGAAAAAACCAAAATACTGAGTATTCTGTGATCTGAAAAACACAGAGATTTTGTAATGTTTTCATGAATCTATTGTCACTCATAGCACTGGGGATAAGGGAGCTGAACTAGGAGTTTGCAGATGGTCTTCATTCTTTTGCTAGCTTTTGTGTGCTTGACTTTGCTGTCTTAGTAATATTTTTCTAACACTAGTTATTTTTCCTCCAGGATTTTTTGTGTTTGTGCATATATCATAAATACTGCATATTTATATATTACAAACATAACATCTATATTAATTTATATGCATGCTGTACAAGAGAATGTATGTAAATTCAGTTACAGCTTTAAATCTTAATTGGCATACAGTTACTTTGAAGGCAACTATAGGGAATCTGTTTTTATTTTTTAGGACATTTTGTGGAATACAGGAGAATTGATACCATTAGTGTTTGTACATCATAAAGGCAAAAGTCCACACTGGGAGAATCAGGAATTTGCAGACATAGAGCGGAAGAATTCTGCTGATTCTTTGGCGTGTCTGTCATACCTGATGTTTGTTCAGCATTTTGGTGTTGAATGCTTTCCAGTGGTTTTTAGGTAAGAACTATTCTTCCCTGTTCATTGTAAGTCTGTACTTTGAAGATTTTTCTGAGTGGAAGAGAAATTTATTTGTGAATAGTTATGAATGAAAACTGTATTTCAGTAATATTAATTTTATGTCAACATTTATGCATTTATATTTTATGTAACTTATGTTATATAGAGAACATACTCCTGCAGATTAGTCTAGTGTAGTTTAATTTTAGATGAGCTGTCCTTTAAAAGAAACTACTATGATTAGTAGTAATGTGTATTAATTGTTCATTTACATATCTATACACAGTTTCCCCATGGAAGTTCTTAACAGTGATTTGACTTACAGTTTTTTTGTCTGTTTAAAAATCAATAATTTTAGAAAGAGATTTTAATTTTTTTAAAGAATACTAATCCTGTCAAATATATTAATTATGTGCAAATGTATGTGGCTTATGCAGTTTAATGTAGCCAGATTCTTCTCTTCTAGTCCTTCATACCTTCTGCTGTGCAATATGACACATATTGAAGTGCTGCTGAAGAGGTAGGGTTTGTGGAATTTACAGGTCTAGTGAGTGTGATCTTTTACAGTAACTCATTAAAAAAATTTTGAAATATAGATAAGTTCAGAGGAGGCTTATAAAGTTGAGTATTAAAATGGCAAGTTTTACTATAAGATGGCTTATCTTACTAAGAAGCAGAAGTTGTCTAAACATTTATGTATTGTTTTCATCTTGTATTGTGATACCATTTTTAAAAACTTTATTCTGAAAATGTAAAATTAGTAGTTTAAACACATGCAGAATAATTAGAATGTATACTTACTTGCCCTTCTATAACAATTATTACTAAAGGCAACTATTGTGAAAGTATTTATTTGAATGTATTCAGACATGATATGCAAAATGATTAAAGGTCAGGCTTTCTAAAGGAAACCAATCTTTACTATATCTTGTGAGTATTTCACCTCCATAAGCAGCAGTGTTACCAAATAGCTTCTAGCACTGCTATGGAAGGCAACTTTCCTATTCTGACTGCTTACTATTTCATTTTCTTTGGTAATCAATGTCTCAATACCTGTGGGAGACGACACTGCCTTTGAGCACGTATAAATACGGAGGGGAAAAAAGTCATTTTTGACTATGAAGAGATGAGTCTAATGTTCAATTTTTCATCAGCAAGTTTAGTCTAAAATTCTTTGGGAAGAGTAACAAAGATCCTGCATTTAAAAAATGGAATGAAAATTGTTGAGGGACAAGTTCTTGTTGACCTCTGTTCTACTATTTCTTCTGAAATATCAACTGTCTTTTTAATTCACAACTTAAATCTGATTTTTTTTTTTCTAGAACAGAAGAATCTGTATTATCTAAAGGACTTGTAAGTTGTTTTTTTAAATTGAATTTTTGATGTTAGAATGTTTTACTTTTTCAGTTTAAGGAATGGTAAAACTTTTGTTTCTCCTTCTGAGAGAGGTATAACTGATAGTTCAGATAATAGTTCCAGGAATACTTTGAGGCTTAATTAGGTATTCTTCAGCCTTACAAATACATGTATTTATTTATTTATTGAACTTTACAGTCCTGCATAAATGTTTAAATTACAGCTATCACCTATAATTGCAGCTCCTTGGAACTTGAAATATCTGAATGAGTATTAATGAGTGAAGGCTGTTTTAGCCATGAAATGTTAAGCTGGTAGATTAATTCCTGTATATGTGCATACTGTTGACATCTTTCTTTTCTTTTCCACCCCTGCAGGATCTGTTTGAGAGCTGTTTATTGAGAATGGAAGATAACAGCCTTCTGCATCACTATTTAGAATTCAGAGACTTTATTAATGTACCTCAGGTAATAAGAAACAGTGTACAAGAGTCTTCAAGGTTTGATTAGAAATAATACTTAGCTGTCCTCTAGGTGTTTGAGAAGAGGGCATCTCACTGGACCTTTATACACCTGTGCTGTTAAATTGAAACCTTCAGTGTCTTGCTGTACAGAATTGTCTTTTCTACCTGCTGCAGCATGAAGTTCCATTAAAATGCACCCAGGGTGTGTGCAGGTCTCTGAAGCAGGTGGGCACAGATCTTAGTTGAAAGGTGGTGCTTGCTCATTTTTGTCTCCTCCTTGCCAACCTGCTGCTTGGCTACATTCTTACCTGGAACCAGCAGCACAAGAATAGTGTTCTTGCAGATCAGCCCTGGGATTTTGACTGCTGAAGCAAGCGTGAATTTCTCTGATGAGAATCTTCTATTCCCTGGACATTCCCAAGTGTGCTGTGGGTTTTTTGTTTGGTTTGTTTTTTTAAAGCCTTGAGTAGATTTTAGTCAGTGTGACG